>APFE031025866.1:55990-111885 GCA_000404065.3 Pinus taeda
TTTTTATATATGCAAATTGATTAACCGCGTTGAATTAAATGAGGGTTATGGTGATTAGTATGATGGTTTTTTGTTTGTTGGACATCTGTCCCTCCTTGGGATTCCACGAGCCCGCCTTGGTATAGGGTTTCACCACCTTCGTGCTCATTCGGTTCATTTGTTATTCTCTTGGTCGTTTGTGCTGTGTGCTCTCGGCGGCCTCTCGTAGCTTCACTGTGGATTTCGTTTTTTCTTATGGTTTGTCCACCTGGTTCTCTGAGCTGTGTGCTCTTGGTGGTCTTCGTGGCTTCAATGTAGTTTCCTTTTGTTTGTTCGTGGTTTTATTTTCCTGGTTCTTCGAGCCGTATGCTCTCGGGGGTCTTCGTGGTTTCAATGTGGGTTTCGTTTTTACGGTCTTGCTCTACTGGTTTGGGACTCGACCTGGAAGTTTTTCCATTCACAAGGGAAGGTTATGAAACCCTGGTAAGGTTTGCTCCCTTCGTGGTCTCCTTCTCGAATGTCGACTGTTATGGTATGCTTGGTAACCAACTTGATATGTCTCCGTCTCTATGCGTCCTTGTCTCGGTTCGTTGTTTGTGCTTTCCACGAGTCTTAAAGTCGGTTGTTGGTTGCGTTGTTCTTGGTAATGTTTCTCCTGCTCTGAGTTCAATTCCTCCACGAGCCCGACAAAACTGTGGTGGCGAATTCCTTCGGTTCCTCCGCCAATTTATCTGGGTAAGTCCGCCTGTTCTATGCTGGATACATATGCTCCTTTTTTCTCGGTTGTCTAACGTCTTCGGCTCCTCGTGAGCAGGGAAAAACTTGGAGGAGTGGTTGCAGTTATGGTTTGCCTCCGTCAGGTAAGCTAACCAGATATTTATTGATTTTTCTCTTCAACTTTCGATTCCTCTTTGTTCCATTCCACAAGAACTCATTTCGTTTTTCGTTTCTCTTTGTAGGTAGAGCCACCCGAGGGTTTTGGCGCATGGAAACTTGATTGTTCCAATTGACCACGAGTAGTGTCGTTTCTGTTCGTTAGTTGTTTTCGCTTGGCTTTAGTGTTACAACTGTAGGGTCGATATATCTTTGGCCTTCGAGCCGTTGTCTGTATTTGATTCTTTTGTAGTTTATCACTGTCATTGGGTTATGGTAATGAGTTGAGGACTATGGGGTTTGGATTCTGCTTGTTATAAGTATGAGTCATATATTTACGAACTGGGTTCGTTCCTTTGTTTCGAACAGAATGTAAATGAGCAAAGAATCAGATGACTGTCTTTATGTTTCTATGAATTCAACTATGGAATTGATTGGACACTATTTATAAATTCGCATACCTGGTGTTTACAGAATTTGTTTGCTTATCTGGACTTGTAATTTTCGACTTCGTATCATTTGTTCACATAAATGATTTTATGTCTGATTGTTTGGTTGAATCTGCCTGTAATCTGGGCGCTGACGCTTCTCCTCTGGTTTTGGTTATCTCCTCTTTCGTTTTATAACCTGTAGTGGTATAATAACAGTCTCCACGAAAGTAATTTTACATAAATTATTATACACAGTGTTTGGGACGCTGTAGGGATGAATGTGCACATAAAAATTATATTTTTCTCCTTTTTATTTCTTTGTTTTTCGAACCCTTACATTGTGCTTTGTTCCTCTTTTTAATAGCAGTGTTCTCAAACTGTCACTAACTGCTGTTAGTTATGTTCAATTGGTTACATCAGTTATTCCTCATACGGAACTTTTCATGGTTGTCTGGCATATTTTCTTTTCATGTTTTTACAACAGTAAATTAATTACCTGGAAATAATGACACTAACTCATTCCTACTGTTCCTAATTACAATTTACTAAATTAACTTAGGCAACTTAATAAAAGAAGAATAAAAAAAAAAGAAAACAAGTACGCTATCCATTCAGTGAATTAACTCCTTTGTCCCCTTCAGAGACCATATCGCCTTCACTTTTGTCTTTGCCCTATCAGCCAGATGCTCCTGCATCAGGCTCCCGAGGTAAAAGAAAATCCTGGCTCCATTCCATGAGCTCCTCCACTGAATAGCCAGCCTTATGTATCTGCTCCGCGTCGAGCCACGAACTGGCCTCCATTGGACGGTCTCTCCACTTGATGAGATATCGTAGATATTCCTTCCTACGTGGCTTCTTGGCTATTTGGGTACCGAGAATCCCTTCAATCTCATGGGATTAAGCCGAAGGCATATGCCTCATCCAAGAACTATCTCCAACTTGGGTCCACACTGTCTTCCTCTGCTTGGGCAGTATATGGGAACAGGCCTGCCACATTGAAAATAGGTGATATGCCTATATCAGGTGGCAGCTGAATTTCGTAGGCGTTGGTTGAGAATTTACGCAAAATCTTGCAGGGACCAATTTTTTTAAATTTTAACTTATTATATGCGCCCTTAGAAAATCGTTCTTTGCGCAAGTGTGCGAGGACCTCGTCTCCAACATTAAATTGTACTTCTCTTCGCCTTGAATCTGCTTGCTGCTTATATTTTTGCACGTTGTCCTGCAATTTTAATTTTACCTATTCATGTAGTTCGCTTATTGCTTCGGCAAAATCTTCTCCATCCGTGCTTCTTCGCTCCAATTTTCCCAAATCTCGCAGTTCATGTATTCCCCGAGGATGCATGCCGTACAATATTTGGAATGGGCTGTGTCCGGTGCTACGATTGGGGGAATCGTTATAAGCGAATTCCGCCTGAGCGAGAGCACAATCCCATAACCGTGAATTTTCCCTAGTCAGACTCCGTAATAAATTTCCCAAACTCCTGTTGACCACTTCCATTTGTCCATCAGTCTGCGAATGATACGCAGAGCTAAGATTCAATTGCGTGCCCAACTTTTTCCACAGGGTGCGCCAAAAGTGTCCCATGAATTTTACATCCCTCTCAGAAACGATAGATCTGGGTAGGCTGTGTAATCTAACAACCTCCGTGAAAAATAGGTGAGCTACATACGTGGCATCACTATTTTTTCGACAAGGGATAAAATGCGCCATTTTTGAAAATCTGTCTACCACCACCATCACTGAGTCATACCCCTGCTGCGTTCTAGGCAGTCCCAAGACAAAGTCAATGCTGACTGAGTCCCATGGCCTGCTTGGAACAGGTAGTGGCGTGTAAAGTCCAGTATTCTGACTATGTCCTTTCGCCAGTTGGTAGACTTTACACCTGTTCACATATCGTTGTACATCCCTGCGCATTCTGGGCCAGTGATAAAAGTGTCCGAGCTGCTCCAAAGTTTTGTCTATGCCAAAATGACCGGCTAGACCACCACTATGTTTCTCCCGTACAATATTTTCCCTCATTGAACAGTCTGGGATACATAACTGTCCACCTCTGAACAATAGTCCTTCCTGCAAATTGTATTCCAACCATGGACTTGTGTTCCTCAACACAGGATTTTGGCAGGCTTCAAAGGCTTATTTGAAGTCTGTGTCGGTCTGGTACAAATCCTTTAGATGTTCGAATCCCATCACCTGTATTCTACTTTCCTGTAAGAGCAAAGCTCTCCTGCTCAAGGCATATGCCACTTTATTGGCTTGCTCGCTAATGTGTTTTAACATGAAAGTGAAACTCTGCAAGTATTCTACCCATTTGGCGTGCTTATGGTTTAATTTGTGTTGCTGCATTACATATTGCAATGTTGAATTATCAGAAAATAATAAAAACTCGTTTCCCAGCAGGTAGTGTCTCCAATGCTTTAAAGCTTGGACCACGATAAAAAATTCCTTGTCATATGAGGAGTATTTCTCCCTCCTTTCGTTCAGTTTCTCACTAAAGAATGCCACCGGTCTATCTTCCTGACTGAGCATAGCGCCAATAGCTGTCCCACTTGCATCACATCGAACTTGAAAAAGTTTGTTAAAGACGGGTAGCCTTAAGATTGGCCTCTCTGTAATCTTCCGCTTCAAAAGCTGAAAGTTGTCCTTTGTTTCTCTAGTCCAACAAAAAGGTTGACTGGCCTTTTTGATGGTGTCTAGCATCGGCATGCAGATTTCACTGAAGTTCCTAATAAACTTCCGATTAAAACTTGCCAGTCCATGAAAACTACGTACCTCAAATAAGCTCTTTGGTGACGGCCAATTCATGATTGCCACAATCTTTTCTGGGTCCATCTTCAATTCATTTTCCGCAATTACAAACCCCAAATAGACCAGTTCCTTCTACAGGAAAGTACATTTTTTTAAGTTTATCGACAGTTTGTTCTGTTGTAACTTCTCTAGCACCCTTCGAACATGTTGAAGATGTTCTTCCTTTGTTATGCTGAAAATCAAAATATCGTCAAGATAAACTATCACAAACTTGTCAATAAATTCTTTTAACATCTCATTCATCAATCTCATAAAAGTACTAGGAGCATTGCTCAATCCGAATGGCATGACTAGCCATTTGTACAACCCTTCATTGGTCTTGAAGGTTATCTTCCACTCATCTCCTTCTCTAATCCTGATCTGATGATATCCACTCTTCAGATCAATTTTCGTGAAATAAGTTGCCCCGCTAAGACAATCCATCATGTCATCCATTCTGGGTAGGGAAAATCTGTACCGAATAGTGATTTTATTGATAGCTCATGAATCCTTACACATCTGCCATTCTCCACCCTTCTTGGGTGCGATTACTGTTGGTACCGCACAAGGGCTCAAGCTTTCTCTGATCAGTCCCTTATCCAGCAACTCTTGCACCTGTTTACGAATCTCTTCATTATCTTTCGGGCTCATTCTATATGTTGCCTTGTTCGGTAGGCTTGCTCCAGGTATGAAATCGATATGATGGCTAATGCTCCTCTTAGGAGGCAACTTATCTGGTAAGTCTTCGACTACAATGTCCTTAAATTCTTCTAACATCTCCTGAATCTCTGTAGGCAATTCTGACTTTTCTGTGTTCAGCAACACTGTCTTAGTCCTCCTTACAATCGCATAATTCACCTCATTTTCCTCAATCTGCTTAACAAACTGTTTTCCTCCCATTAAAAATGCTTTTATTCCACTTGCTTCTGCTATATCCTCCTCTTTGATGGGTACAAGTGTATGCTTGACTCCATCTTTCACAAATTTGTAACAATTCGTCTTCCCATCGTGCGTTACCTTCCGATCATACTACCACGGTCTCCCTAGCAGTATATGGCACACATCCATTGCCATGATATCACAGGCAACCTTGTCCTGGTATTTGCCAATGTGAAATTCAACCTCGCATTGTTCATCAACTAATAGTTGGTGGCCTTTCTGTAGCCACGACACCTTGTAAGGTGTGGGATGCTTAAGTCACTTCAATCCCAACTTTTCCACCATCTCAGTGGCAACTAAATTATCTGTACTTCCACTGTCTATGATCAATTTACAACACTTTCCATGTGATTTGCAAACTGTTTGGAATAGTGCCTTCTGTTGGGTCTGCTCAGCCGTCTCCTTGGCTGGCTTCAACAATACTTTATTTAAAACCAAAGCCTCTCCTGTTTCTGCCACATTTTCTACCTCCCGGGGCTGTGCTTAAGCTTCCTCAGGTTGTGCAACAAATGCTCCCCTCTGGCTAGCGTGCTCGGCTTCCAGGCATTCGAAGGATCTGTGCCCCCACTTATGGCACCTGTAGCACTGGACATTAGTCCCCCTTCTGCGACTATTTCCTCTTCCTCGCTGATATGGCCGACCTCCTCTGGTGCTATCTCCCTTCTCTGCTATCCTTGAAGCTCTGGAGTTGCTGCCTTCTTCGCTATTAGTGGCAGTTCTCCCTCTGCCGTAGGATTGTCCTCGTCCTCTGCTATTTCCTCGTCCTCTCTTGTTATTTTGTTTCCTATTAATCTTTTCTTCATCCTTTACAACACTCTGAAAGGCTTCTTCTATATTCTGTGGAGAGAGAATACTGATCTCATCCAGTATTTCCAGCCTCAAGCTATTCACGTATCTCGTTGTCTTCTCTGGAGTATCATCAGTATAACCAGCCCGCAAGTTTACAAGATAAAACTCCTCTGTGTATTCCTTTACGGTCATACCTTTCTGCCTTAAATTATGCATCCGTCGATAAAGCTCAACCTGATAGTCTTTAGGCAAAAATCTTCCTTTCAGTTTTGCCACTATCCTTGGCCACTTCCTTATCGGTAGCTTGTTCATCCTCTTCCTGTCCGCTTGGACACTATCCCACCATAAAGCAACGTGTCCTTTTAACTTGGTTGTAGCAAATCTGACTCTTTTGTCCTCACTGATCTCTTCGTTTTCAATATACTTATCTAACTCACTTACCCAATCCAGTAGAACATCTGCGGATAAACTGCCCTCATAGTTAGGGATCTCAGGTTTGGGTTTGATGCTGGCTAACAGTACCGATCTCAACAGTCTAAACTCTGGGGCTTCTTCATCTGATCCATCCGTAGCAGTTACTACCTCCTCTTCACTGTCATCCCCAAGTTCTGGGTCTCTTCTCCGTCCTGCCTCCACTACTTCCAAGCGAGAAGTAAGGGCCCTCAATTCTTCCCTCAAGCCCTCGTCTACTACTCTGCGCAAACCTCTTCCACGTCCTCATCTTTGAACCTCCATCTCCTGATTTTTTTTTCAACTTCCTGCTCTGATACCACTTGATGGGGCTAGCCCACGTGATCTCGCCGTCAACGCGTTCCACTTGATGGGTGTACAAGCAAGTAATAATGTTTAACATAGATTTTTTTTGATATATGCAAATTGATTAACCGCATTGAATTAAATGAGGGTTATGGTGATTAGTACGATGGTTTTTTGTTTGTTGGACATCTGTCCCTCCTTGGGATTCCATGAGCCCGCCTTGGTATAGGGTTTCACCACCTTCGCGCTCATTCGGTTCATTCGTTATTCTCTCGGTCGTTTGTGCTGTGTGCTCTCGGCGACCTCTCGCAGCTTCACTGTGGATTTCGTTTTTTCTGATGGTTTGTCTGCCTGGTTCTCTGAGCTGTGTGCTCTTGGTGGTCTTCGCGGCTTTAATGTGGTTTCCTTTTGTTTGTTCGTGGTTTTATTTTCTTGGTTCTTCGAGCTGTATTCTCTCGGCGCTCTTCATGGCTTCAATGTGGGTTTCATTTTTACGGTCTTTCTCTACTGGTTCAGGACTCAACCTAGAAGTTTTTCCATTCACACGACAAGGTTATGAAACCCTGGTAAGGTTTGCTCCCTTCGTGGTCTCCTCCTTGAATGTCGACTGCTATGGTATGCTTGGTAACCAACTTGATATGTCTCCGTCTCTGTGCGTCCTTGTCTCGGTTCGTTGTCTGTGCTTTCCACGAGTCTTACAGTCGGTTGTTGGTTGCGTTGTTCCTGGTAATGTTTCTCTAGCTTCGAGTTTAATTCTTCCACGAGCTCGACAGAACTGTGGTGGCTAATTCCTTCGGTTCCTTTGCCAATTTATCTGGGTAAGTCCGCCTATTCTATGCTGGATACATATGCTCATTTTTTCTCAGTTGTTGAGCGTCTTCGGCTCCTCGCGAGCAGGGAAAAACCTGGAGGAGTGGTTGCAGTTATGGCTTGCCTCCGTCAGGTAAGCTAACCAGATATTTATTGATTGTTCTATTCAACTTTCGATTCCTCTTTGTTCCATTTCACAAGAACTCATTTAATTTGTCATTTCTCTTTGCAGGTAGAGCCACCCGAGGGTTTCAGTGCATGGAAACTCGCTGTTCCAATTGACCACGGGTAGTGTCGTTTCTGTTCGTTAGTTGTTTTCGCTTGGCTTTAGTGTTACAACTGTAGGGTCGATATATCTTTGGCCTTCGAGTCGCTGTCTGTATTTGATTCTTTTGTAGTTTATCACTGTCGTTGGGTTATAGTAATGAGTTGAGGACTATGGGGTTTGGCTTCCGCCTGTTATAAGTATGAGTCATATATTTACGAACTGGGTTCATTCCTTTGTTTCGAACAGAATGTAAATGAGCAAATAATCGGATGACTGTCTTTATGTTTCTATGAATTCAACTATGGAATTGATTGAACTATATTTATAAATTCACATACTTTGTGTTTACAGAATTTGTTTGCTTATCTGGACTTGTAATTTCCAAGTTTGTATCGTTTGTTCACATAAATGATTTTATGTCTGATTGTTTGGTTGAGTCCGCTTGTAATCTGGGCGCTGACGCTTCTCCTCTAGTTTTGGTTATCTCCTCTTTCGTTTTATAACCTGTAGTGGTATAATAACAGTCTCCACGAAAGTAATTTTACATAAATTATTATACACAGTGTTTGGAACGCTGTAGGGATGAATGTGCGCAGAAAAATTATATTTTTCTCCTTTTTATTTCTTTGTCCGTCGAACCCTTACATTGTGCTTTGTTCCTCTTTTTAATAGCAGTGTTCTCAAACTGTCACTAACTGTTGTTAGCTTTGTTCAATTGGTTACATCAGTTATTCCTCATACGAAACTTTTCATGGTTGTCTAACATATTTTCTTTTCATGTTTTTATAACAGTAAATTAACTGCCTGGAAACAATGACACTAACTCATTCCTACTATTCCTAATTACAATTTACTAAATTAACTTAGGCAACTTAATAAAAGAAGAATAAAATTTAAAAAACAAGTACGTTATCCATTCAGTGAATTAACTCCTTCGTCCCCTTCAGAGACCATATCGCCTTCGCTTTTGTCTTTTCCCTGTCAGCCAGATGCTCTTGCATCAACATGCCTATCCACTTAAGAGAAAAGCATGAATGTTTTCCTTCACTCTACAACCTTGTAGATTCTCAGTTTAGGGCTTTTCGCATATTTAGTGGTGATTCCAATACTACTTTATTTAGTTGGGTGAAAAAACAAGGATCTCTAGTAAAAATCACTTCCAAGAACAAATGGAGGAATTTATTTCCCAGGCCAAATTTATGGACATTAAACCCAGTGGTCTCAAATACACCTAGAATAAAAAGAGAGTGGGCCGTAATCATATTGCTACAAGATTGGACCATATTTTAATATATGACGACTTTATTCACTACAATGTCTTCATAAAAATCCTTTATTCTTCCTTTGAATGGGTCTAATCATCGCCCTATTAGATTGGATCTCCTCCCCCCATCAATTTCAAAACCATCCCTTCTAGATTCAACCCTATTTGGATCCCATACCCTGATTTCCACAAAGTATTATCTCAATCATGGAATCCCTAGGTGTAAGGTAGCCTTATACAAATATGGGAGAAAATTATTAAAAGGTTGGAGACATGCATTAAAGCATGGGAGAGATCCATGCAATCAGCCGACCATGCTATTATTCAAGAAATGGAGCAAACAATTAATCAACTTCATTCCACAATGGATAAGGAGCTAGTATCAGAGGAAATGTTGAGACAGGATAGATTCTTGTTGAATATGTACCATTTGTTGTTGAAAGAAGAGGAAGAATATTGGAGACTGAAGTTTCACAGCGTGTGGCTCTAAGGAGGAGATAGAGACACTAAATTCTTCCATAACCAAGACAAAAATAGGGAGCCAGGAAATTGTGGTGAATGGTACCAAGGTGGGATATTTCCAACAAATTGAGGAAGAAGCGATGAATTTCTACAATAACCTTTATTCCCAACAAGAGCCTCCCTACGAGGAATCTAAAATCTATACATTGGAGTACACTTGGAAAATTATCATTGAAAACATGAATGGGCAGCTAATTCTCCTCCCCACTGAAGAAGAAAATTGCAAAATTGTTTTCTCTTTTAACGCAAACAAAGGCACAAGGCCCCGATGGTTTCTTTTCTCATTTTTTATCGACATTTTTGGGAGATAATTAAAAGGGATTTTTGCAGAATGATCGATTAGTCCCTGAAGAATCGTTGCATGAGTGGTGGGATCGAGTTGTCTTTCCTCATTCTAATTCCTAAAGAAAACAAACCCTCATCCTTTAACATATTCCAAATCATTTCATTGTGTAATGTATCTTATAAAGTAATGTTTAAAATCCTTGTTGAAAGACTAAAATTACTTCTTCCTGTTGTTATATTAGAAAATCGAGGAGGCTTTGTTCCAGGAAGACAAATCTTTGATAACATTATTTTGGTCCAGGAAGTTTTTTTTTTTTTTTTTTTTTTTTTTTTTTTTTGTTTTTTTTTTTTTTTTTTTTTTTTTTTTTTTTTTTTTCGGTGGAGCAAGAGGGGATAAATGGATGGCCAATGCCTTTGACAGAGTTGGGGACAACGTCCTTTTCAAAATTTTGAGCAAATTGGGATTTGGCAACACCTTCTTTCAATGGATCTTTCTTTGACATACCAAATCTACATGGATTGCCCCCCTTGTAAATGGTTGAGTGTCCAGATTCTTCCAAGCCTCTCTCGAGTTGCATTAAGGGTGCCCATTATCTCCCTTTCTCTACATTTTGGTATTTGATACAATGAGCAAGCTACTTAAATATGATGGCAACAACAATCATCTACCTAGTATCCATTTCACTCCTACTATTAAAAGTGCCAACCATTCTCAATTCATTGATGAGACCATGTTTGCTTGAGGGAGCCTCAGTGGTTATTGTCAGGGAATACAAATCGGTCCTTGATAATTTCCTTGCTACTTATGGGGGGATAACCAACTCAGCTAAGTCTCAGATATTCACTTGAAACATTTCAATGGCCAAGAGACTTCAAATTGGTGCAATATTTGGGTTTAGTACTATTAGTGGTTAGAAAGAATTTAAATACTTGAGTATCGCTATCTATCTCATAAATTATCTCCTTAAACATGGCATCCCGTTCTTTCAAAAATGAAGATCAAGTTGGAGACTTTAGGAATCTAATTGCTCACATTACCTGGTTGCATTGTCCTCATCAAATCAGTTTTGTTGGCCATGCATTTTGTATCAGTTTTTTTCTCCGCCAACACCTCAATATATCCTACAATATATTAGGAAGGCTTTTCACAAATTTCTATGGGAAGGCAATAAGGTATCCTCCAATAAATTCCATTTAATCAATTGGGGCACCATCCGCGCTCCAAAATACCATGGAGGTTTGGGGATCAAGGACCTTGCCATCATGAATCAAGCCATGGGAGTTAAACTCACTAAGAAAATGAGAACTAATACAAAAGTTTGTTGGGTTCAACTTCTCACCAACAAATATATGCAATTTGGCAACAGAACTAGGATTGAACCCCCCTCATCTTTGAGGCCCTTTTCTCCTACTTGGAAGTTAATTTCTATTTTGTTTGACTTTATCAATAACCATCTAAGTTGGACCTCAGGAAATGGCTCAAATATCTACCTTTGGTTTGATTCTATCATGAACCACCCTCCCCTCCAAAAATCTGACAGCCCTAGGCCACTCCAACATTATCTAAATAGTCAGGGGATATCTATGTTAGCTAACACCTCTCAATGGAATAGTGAGGGTTTTGGTCTCGATGGCAACTCGATAACATCCCCAACAATCTCTATTACCTCGCGGATATGATCAAATATAGATTGGCAGGTTGTGCCCCATTAAATCATCATACAAAAGATAAGTTGGGTTGGAAGTCTCATGTTAATACAGCCAAATCTAGATATGAAGAATTACTTTTCTCTAGACATATCCCTCCTAAACCCTCCATCTAGAAGAAACTTTGGTTAAATATTGTCATTCCCAAGGTTAACACTTTTTATTGGACCCTCATCCATAATAAAATCATAACCACTAGAAATCTAAAAAAAGAGAGGATATGTGGCGCATCATGTTGCCCCTTCTGGAACCAACAAGAAGAATTTATCCCTCATTTTTTTTTATCATGTTCTTACACTTCTCAATTTTTGGTCTCCACCTTGGATCCCATGTTTATCCAATTGAACATGCCCTTTGACCTCTCTGTCCTAATTTCTAGCTAACATAAACAATACTCAGGCTCTTTAGATGGTAAACTCTACTTCAAATGGATATGAATCTCCCTCTCGAAGTATGCTTGCTGATAAATTTTGTTATCTAGAATAATAATATCTTCTGAAATGTTTCTACCTCTCCTAGAGTAGTTGCTACTAAATCTCTATCTCTATGTGTGGAATTCAATAAAGCAAACTTAAAAGACCATGACCTCTCTCTAGATGGTCAAGAGGGCCAATGGTTGGATTTACTTGTTGGTCCTATGTGCAACATTCCTCCTTAAACTCCTTCACACCTGCCAACTAGAATGAAATGGAAGCTTTGTCTATCAGACTTTGAATTTGAAGATTGGAAAATTTTGCAAAAGAAATGGATCATCTTCTCTGATGGAGCCTCAAAAAATAATCTAGGGGTGGTAGGAGGGGGAGGGTTTCTCTTAAATCCCAATGGAATGCATGAATTAAAGTATGCTTGGGGACTTGGCCAAGAAAAAAAGTGAGATAATTCTTTGATTGTAATCAATCATGGGGGACTCCCTCGTCATTATTCAACACCTTGAAATGGGCTCTTTTCTGAAGAACAACCACCTCTCCCTTCTCCTTACTAGAATAAAAAAGCATCGTTGATTCCTTCTCTCACAAACATTTTTTCCACATCTTGTGAGGCCAAAACAAAGAAGCAAACTCTCAAGCCAACCATGTCTATTGTCTTAAGGCAATTCAGTGTGAAGTCAATGATTTATTGGGATGGCAAGTAATTCCATGAAGACTTATAATATTTCTATAAGATCCACCATTCTCATATGGATTGTTAACATAAATAACTATGATCTCCATGCTAAGAAGAAGTTTTATCACCCCCCTTCAATTCCCTTAATACATCCCTCCTCAATAATTAAATATATGATTCTCATGTGGTCGGTCTCCCATCACAAGGTTTGAGGTGGCGTCTTGCAAGGAAGATGGCCATGTGTCTATTTATTTAATGCATGTGGCATTGATCAAATCCGCACTTCCTTGCATTACCTCCCCCATATTCGTACTAATCCTAAGGAATATGATGTAAATTGAATTTATGAATCACAAGACAAAATTTCTCTTGAAGTGTGGGACTTCACAAGACTATGAGTTGCATTCATCACATAGGAATTAATGTTAATGAATCCAGTGTTAGTTCAAGAAGGTGCCATTGATGGTAGAAGTCGTCTAGATATTAGCCGTTGGCCTTATTATTCCTATATTTCCCTCTTGCTGAGAACTCTTTCATGTTAGGTAGCTCTCTGATCAACAGTTGAAAGGTTACTAGGCTCATTTATATTCAAATATTCAATCAAGGAATTCGACTATGCTTTTTTGGATCCTTTTCCACTATCAATTCAATGCGTTAATGGAATGAAATCCCTTCAGGCACGCTAAAGCCTCCCTGCATTTCATTGGTCATCCAATTGGAAGTTTTTATTGTAGGTGTTGTTGTTTTCATTTTCATTCAGGAGACCTCTCCACCAACTTGCGATTTTATAATAGTCTCTCATCTATCTAGAGGTGGTATTATACATGTGAATTATCCATTGGTTTTATTCCGAACTCCTCAAATTTGATACTCTCTCGAAGTATTTACATACTGAAGCCTTCATCTCTATTTTGAAAGGTCGTCTTAGTCCATCTACCATGTCCCTTTCTCCTTGTGGATTTCTGCTCAAGTGTTGTGCTACCCTGGGCCATCATGTACAGGGCGCCTCTCCTACTCAATCCTCTTCTCCCCTTACAGGAGTGTTGGATTGTCTTTTGTTGGCTCACTGCAACTTGGGGCCCCTACTCTTAATGGAAATAATGACCTTCCCTCCTCTTCCTTCAACTGCTCCAGCCATTGTACCCTATACCCTCACCCTCCTATTAACAATCATAATGAAGTCAATGAGCTTAGACTACAAGTCTCCCATTAGTCTGCCAATATCATTTTCTTGACTGAAGAACTACAAAATCTCCAAAACAAGGTGAATCAAGTGGAAGACAAGATGGTTGGGATTCATTGTCAGCTAGAAAAACTATAGTTCCAGTGAAATTATGATGAGAACCAAAGCATTGCCAACAATGCTTTAGGTGGCCCTTTGAACGAGATGTCAATTGACCCACCTTATTGAATTATTTTTGCTTATTGTAAATATATTTTTCTATGTCGCCAATTTTGTTGAGCCTATAGTTGTAGCAATCTTTGCATTATATATGATCGCAATAGCTGGATAGATGTAAGTTTTGAAATTCCTCTCATGAACTCTCTGAAAGATCTTGTGCCTTGGAATTAAATGTAAGAATTTCCTATGATTTTTTGTTGTAACTGGGCACATAGACTTAATTCCAAATTACTCACTTTTGTCAAACAATAATAATAATAATAATAATAATAATAATATTAAAGCAACGAACTTTGATCCTTAGAAGAAGGTAGGTGCTACAATGATGTTACAATTATAAGAAGATACTCAAACCTTTACATATTTGAAGCTTCAATGTGTAAAGATATTAGTCCTTACAGGATGGGGAACTAAAATAATAAAAGGACACTCGACCTTTAATAATAAAAAGGTGAAACTTTAATCCTTACAAGAAAGGAGGTGCTATAATGATGTTGCAATTATAAGAAGATACTCAAACCTTAACATATTGGAAACTTCAATGTGTAAATACATTAGTCCTTATAAGATGGTGAGCTAAAATAATAATAATAACACTCAAGCTTTAGTAATAATAATAAAACACTCGATATAATTGGTTGCAACTGAAATGTGCTCTATGAAATTTGGTTTCTGGAAGCTAGGGGAACCCTAGTCGCAGTAGGTTTTTTTTGTAGGTTTGGGGTAAGCTTCGAGCCCATTTGGCTAGAGTCGACGCAAATCCATGGATCATTGAGCAGTCCATTGTTTTGAGACCCTCAAAACCATAACTTTTGTCATTTCCACTACTAATCGCGTCTCCTCTTTACCGGTGTGTTTTGTTCACTGTGACATGGATGAGGAAGTTGCATTCAAAGTCTTGGTGTACAGTCAAAAACCTCAGGGGACTTTCCCCCCAAAAAAGTCACGAAGAAATTAGTTGAGATCCCTTCAATGGATCTCTCTCCTTCCAAGCAATACAAGAGAGGCTTAACTCTCTTAGAAAAAGTATTGGTCAACAAATTTTTGGGCTTGTGGCTGAATCCAAAAGTTATTGAAACCTGGATCATGGAACAATGGGTCCCCAAGCTTGAAGATTAGGTAACTTTATTTGCAATGGGAAGGGCCTTCTATATATTTTTGTTTGTCAATAAAATTGAAAGAGATTTAATTTTCATATTAGGACCATATTTCATGGAGTCTCCATGGACTCTGGATTTCAATCCAGATTCTGGGATCATTGCAGTGTTGGTGTAGGTTTGGCTGCCACAACTCCCTCTTCATATTTGGGGGGTTGATGCATTAAAAGACATTAGAAGCAAGCTGGGCTACTAACTAGATAAAGCAAAACCAAAAGGACGCCAATTTTCTTATGCTCACATCTATGTTAAGGTAAACACCAATGAAGGATTACCGAAGGCACTAAAGATAAATCTTGGAGAATGGAGCCCTATCTAAGAATTGGACTATGAGAATATTCCTTTCAAATGAATTGATTGTCATTCTCAAGGGAACTTTGCCAAAAACTTCCACCAATTAAAAAAAGGTGAGTAAGGCCAAGCCTCTATTTCTAAAGAGGTGAGTTTCTAACTAGAAAAAAAAAAGTGAAGAAGGAATCAATTGAATAAGGCTACAACCCCAAAGAAATTTGTTGAGGTAGATCCAATACCATAACCTTCTTTCAACAAGAACTCTTTTAAGGCAAGGTCTATAACAAGATGAAGATACCCATATAGATGAAACCCCAAATGAGGATCCTATAAATACAAAAGTGTTGGATGAAAATGAAGAGTAAGCCCCTTTATGAGTTGACCCTCCAGATCTAGAGTCATATTTTGAGCGCATAGTGTAAAAAAATCCTTCTCCTTGAATGCAATGGAACCAAATCTCATAAGAGGCAGGAAATCCAATAAAGAAAAACGAGAATGCAAAACAGAGTCTAATTTGGCTTCAAGATCCCAACTCTGTGTGGACTATCTGCTCCAAAGGCACCCCAAATAACTCAAGGTACTATTTTGCATTTTCTTATGCTCACAATATGTAAGGATTTACTCTTGTAAATATGTAGAAGGAATCAGTTGTAGTACTTGCGAAAAATATTGGGATTTGTCTCCCATGAAATTACTCATTACGTCAGTGGAAGATCCCATAGAAAAATGGTAATGTATTGAATTCCCCGTGTATTTGTTAGACCAAGTGCAAATTTAATAAATTCATGCCTCATTTGTCATAATAATAATAATAATAACAATAAGAAAGCACTTGACCTTTACATATTAAAAGCTTTGCTGTCTTAAAAACATTGGTCCTTACAAGAAGTAAGGTTGCTACAATAATGAAAATACGCTTAAGAAGAAGGTGCTACAAGGGTGCTATAATTATAAAATGATACTCATCCTTTACATACTCGAAGCTTCAATGTCTAAAGATATTAGTCCTTACAAGATCAAGGGCTAAAATAATAACATTTTTTTTAACAATTGCAAATGATACAAGTGATAAACCTATTATGGAGCATGAAATCTCCCACCATCTCAAACTTGATACCTTGGAAGGATCATACAGCGCTTCACCTGCTTTAAGATTAAGATTAAAAGGCTTGATCTCAAAAGCATTCTTGAAATTTTCATCCATGTTCTTCTTATTCATCGTTGCAAGCATCAAGGCATTTGCATTCTTGCTTTTGCTTTGAAGGTAAAGATTTTCTAAATCCTTCAACCTTGTTTTGATTCTATCTACTATTGAATACTCATGCATGCTCTTTGCAAGCTCCATCTCTCTTCCAAGCCTATCCCTTTCAACAATCACATTTTAAGGCATTGAAGAAGGCAACTTATTTTCCTGCAACATTTGTTTTACAGTTTCTGTAGAGTACACAATTATTTTTCTCCTTTTGTGTAATTATTTTTTCCTCAACTTCTGCTAGACTAATCATTTGACCACTGTTGTGCTCTTGTTGAGGCAAGTTAATTACCTATCATTTAATTGTCAACCCAAGGGTTTCGTAAAACTTTTGAAGCATGCGTGCACTATATATGCTAGAAATTAACTTCCAATTTAGATCAATCTAACTATGAAACCAAATAACCACAAACCAAATTCACCTATTCTAATTCAATAATCAATTCCAAAGAAATTATAGTAAAATTACAATACAACGCGTGGAATTGAAATCTTAATCTTTAAATCTTGCAGGAATTGAAAAACACGCCACTCTTTCATAAATGAAAGCAAAAACAATCATTCTTAACCTCTCACACCTGAAAAGATATGAAAGCAAATAAAAACAAATGCTCTTAACTTTTAGGTAGAAAGCAAATAAAATCAATCACTTTTAACCTCTAACACAGGAAAAGATATGAAAGCAAATAAAAACAAATGCTCTTAACTTCTAGGTAGAAAGCAAATAAAAACAATCACTCTTAACCTTTCACACAGGAAAAGATATGAAAGAAATAAATCTTAATATATGAAAACAGTGAATCTTAATCTATAAAAAACAATAAATCTCACACATTATGGGTGGCCAATCCAAAAGCATGAGAGATGGAAAGTTGAGAGGCTCCCAGTGCAAGCATTACCAATCAAGATGAACATCACTCATGAGAATGGTGCTAAATCTAAATTCCATTCATAAGTAATCTTAACTTTCCACCTGAGTATCTCCAACTTTACATATGCCTTTGAAAGGAGGAGGCTCTCCTATTTATACAAAAACATAAGAGGCTACCTCATTAATGGAGGTCCATTATTCTCTCCCTAGATCCCTAGAAAATCTCATAGAGTTACAACTCAAATAGATAATGATGAGACACATATCCTCTTTGACCTTTATCCAAATCTTCTTTCATATCTTGAAGGGAATTCGAATTTAAGCATTGGACGCCACATAAGGGTGCCTTGGAAGCTTCTAATTGACCTACACATGTCATGAAACTCAAGCCACTTTTAAGTATTAGCAAGTATATGTCATTTTTCTAAGTTTTAACCATTTAATTCACTTATAATACTAGAAATCATTATCTTTTGGAAAACACAAATGGAACCCTTATAATTATGAAAATGGAGGTAAATGAACAATTATATGGTCATGGAGTTGCAACATGTGAGTGAAACGGTGGCGATAAAAGTGAAAGTGGATGATATTTTGAATACATTTTGGAGACTCTACAGCTCTACTTCACGTTCCCAAACTGTAAACTTCTTGTCAAGTGGAGGTGAATTAGACACTTTGGCCATTTGCCATCTTATTGCACTACTCTTATTACCCCATAAACAATTCAAATACTTGTGAGTAGCGAGGTTCTCAAACTCATATTGCTTATCAAAGTATATCGCCTCAACATTTTTTACCATGCAAAGACAGTAAGTACCCTGTCGCTTAGTAAAAAAATAGGAACTATCTTATCACTATTGCTATATATTAAAAGAATTAAATACTACGCTTTGTAAATGTAGTTGTAAAATGTATCTTTGGGCTCATGTTTGATAATGGAGATAAAGACACTTACACTATATTCATTGAAAACCAAATTCATAGTAGTCGAAATGACACAACAATTAAATTTTTTTAAATTACAAATCCTAACTCTCCTTACTCTTGCTCGAGTTGCAATATTTGCAAATTGCACCTATAAATTAAAAATTAAAAGGGTGAATTTCTTCTTTCAAAGTATAAATATATTATTAGACTTTGTGTTTTGTTTAAAGGATTGGATGCACTAGATGCATTGATGAGAATATCTTTGGGTGGATTTGAATTATCTAATATCAATTAGAATGTAATATATGAGGTATGGAGAGATACAAAGTCAAGAAGAATTCTTGAGCTTTGAGAGTTAGGAAGTTACTCTTCTTAATCCTTTCATGTGACTTGTGTTTGATGATCAAATGAATTTTGTAAAATTTTATAGCCCAAAATTAAAAGGATTAATATCTAATTTTTATTTTATCCTTGTGATTATATTGATTAATGACAATTTTATGTAGTTGATGGAAAACTTTGACAATTTTTAGAATAAAATAATTTTATCATATCAAATTTAGAAAAAACATTTCGATAAGAAGAAAAATGAAAATTGATCAATTTTTTTTTTAAACATTAAAAGATAATTCATAAATGATCTATATATATATATATTATATATATATATATATATATATATATATATATATATATATATATATATATATATATATATATATATAATGTAATTAGTAGATATGAGAAAAATATAACATTTCTTACTTGTTTATAACTATTAACATGATAATACAACTAATACATGCTTAAAAAAATATAGATTTTATAGCATAAGTATTTATTAATTATAAAATAAATAAACATACATAAACAACCATACCCTTTTCACAATCTTTATTTGTTTTATTGATATCAAGTTTTGAAGATCTATAAAAGAAGTGGCATTTGAATCAATATTGGTGTTTGTAGAAATGGAAGTTATGGGAAAGCTTGAGCATTTGTTGCTATAGGTAGTTGTAACATACCCAACCCCTCAAGTGATATTAGAGAAATCAAGTAAATAGTTTTTATTTATTTTTCATTGAGCTTATACAATTAGATATAAGCCCCAAGGGATGGATCAGTTAGTCAAGTTCCTGTTGCTAAGTATCTCACTTATCAGGAGGTCACGAGGTCAAAACTCCTCGATGCCCTTGGGGTTATTCCTTGCTAGTTTGGCCGACGGGTATATCCCTTTGGGTTGATCTACCTGGATTTTCCCATGGATATAGTAACCACTCAATGTTCGTGAAAATCCAACCACCATCGCTCAATCTCGCTCCATCATCTTAGCTCTACTTATGCCTCCAGGGTGGGTCCTCTTAGACACGTCACCCCGCTTATCCTCTCTCGACGATTCCCTAAGAGCTCCCCTTGTTACCTGTCAAGGCCTCTTTGCTGGGATTACATGTTTAGTGGGACATCACTACCACATCCCCATTGGTCTATTGGCTACTAACTACAACCTAGCCTGCCCATGTCACCCCAACCTTCTTATCCCAGCGATGTCTTTTACTACACCTCTTGATACCTCCGGGGTCATACCATTGGGATGACCTGTCAGGTGCGACAATTCCCCCTAATTAGAGTGGATGGAACTTACGTAATATTGTTTCCTTCCTCCCGACACATACATCATAATTACCCTTGTTCTCTTCGGGGAGAGACTACCAAGGTGATGCCAGGTAACATCATCCCACACCTATGTTCCCAGTGCTTTCACCCAAGCGCATTGTCCATTTTCCTTTAATCTATGGGACACATTATCCTGATCCCTTCACCTTGCTCCCTTCCACCTACATGCATGAGAATGCTTCGGGGTAAACCTCCTAGGTGTGTCTGTTAAGTGGGTCTGGTCCCAATCCAATAGCACAAATCTCGAGCTAGTGTGTTAATCCGCCAAGCCCACCTATTACGTGACCTATCTCTCCACCAATGGAATTACCATCAGGCTGACATATCTACTAGCACATTCTGGCCTTACGTCAGTCTACTCGTTCTCCTTGCGGTGCAGTTAAATCTTTGGGTTAAGGGTCTCGGGCACGCTATTTTGCGGGTGCCACCTTCAGTCAATGGTGGGACTGTCGAACCTATGTGTTAACCAACTCATCCCAATTGACATCATCCCAGTCAATCCTTATGTTGTGCAACACAAACTTCTGGGTACTAATTATGAGCCACGTCAGTGTCCTTAATCTAATTGCATCAAGGGAAATGTGGGCATGCTAATAACAACGTTCCACGACTAGGGTTCTGCCTAGTGAAAGGATAAGGATTAGTCGATCGCACTATAAGACTAAGGGTTTACCACTGCTCACCTTGCTCACCACCCTATACATGGCTTCCTTTGCGACCCTGTTGTGATGGTTCAACACTAGTTGAACTAGAGCCAACACTCCGGTGCGAATTCAATGGTTATCTAAGCACTATTGGTGCCATCGTCCTGAGATTTCATTAACCACACTCTAATAAGTTATTGGCCCCTTATATTTTCTTGCATAGGAACATGGAGTTCTAGGCATGCTGGAATAACCATTCCTGCAACCTCACTTTATTGAGGACCTAGAGTGACCTCTGGAAGGGCCTTCACCTTCCCAGCCACACACTATGGTATTCATCCTCCAACACAAGCCTACGAGAAGCTCTATGATGCCACTTTGGAAAACTGAGGGAATTTGGCTATTTATAGGGTTGCAAGTCACTTGTCTAGGGTGAGGAGGATTGACAACAATGCCAATGAGGTAGAGGTACCCGTTGTTCATAATGCAAGGTTGACACCTCCTCTCCAGATGAGTCACAGGTCTTTATAGTTAAGAGGGATGATCCTTGGCATTATCAGAATGCCTAGTAAATGTAAAAGGCTTATAGCCAACACACACACACACACACATACATACCCTGTCATCAGGCATATCCCTTGTAACCCTCATCCATTAATGAAAGAATTCTTTGATAATTACTTGCAAGAGCTTTCTCAGGCCCTTATGGACTCCATTGTATTGCATTCAAGGCTTATTGTGTATTTCCTTCCTCCTGTCATATGGAAGTTACATTCACATGTTTCATGCACAACTCCTTTTAACTAGTCATGTTCATGGTTCAACTTAGGGTATGCTTACAATAACTGGCACAATATTAAAATCACAAGAACATAATGAAATATTGAGCCTTAACTGGCAATATCATCTTTAGTTCAAGCGAAACACAAGCACATTTCACACTTAATACACTATATCAGTTTTAGAAATGCAAATATGTATTCATTTGTGTTACAAGTACTGGAAATACTTATTTTGAGATAATGGGACAACTGATTCTAGACTAGGACTCTCCTCCCAACCTTTGACTGATGCAACCACACTTACTTGAAACTGTCACCCCCGAGCCAGATTCCAAAGATTGAGGGGGACTTGCTTCAGGGATCCAATCTTCCTTGCCTAATGAAACAAGGAATCCAAAGGACCTCCTTCCTCCACCCACTAACCTTTCCAGTAGTTAATCAAAGCACATTGAATCCAGAGGCCAACTGCCTCCACCTCAAAGATAACAAGGGAATCTAGAGAACAAGTCTCTACCCTTAAACAACACAGTGGTTCCACCCGCTGAGGGAAATCCAAAACCCATTGTAACAATAAGGGGTTCTTAGAGGCTCTACCTCCAAGGATGTAAAAACACAATCCTCCACCCACACCACTAAGGGAATCCAGAGAAAACCATCTCCACCCTCTAGAGGGACTCCAAAGGCATTGTTCGCCACCAAGGAGATATCATTTATCCACCAACTTGCCAACCAAAATCAGTTCATGGTATTCACTTCTCTTCTCTTTTGCTCTCGGTTTTCTGTTCCCCGAAATAGTGCCCTATGTCTTGTGATTCTTGAATATATTCCCCCTCCCTTTCATGCTTTCTATCCATTTTCCTACACCTACCTTGACTCCTCCTTTAGATCACATTTACTATCTGCCATATTTTCCTTGTTACTATTTCCCAACAACATGGGCCTGCATACTTCCTTGGCAACCCACCTTTAATTCACGGCTGGCTCATTTCAAGTTCACCAACTAGTCTTTAATGGCCTTTTGAATTCAATTCAGATTTCTATATAAGAAACCCCTAGGCATCCCAAGCAAGTCACCTCCCTCCCCAGCTTTGGAATTTGTGTCCCTTGACTTAGTCCCCTTTTGAAATATCTTTTTTTTTTTTGCAAAATATTTACATTTGTATTGACATGGAAGGCCATAGTTGAGGCTATCATAGACCCCTCCCCCTTGAGGGAACATTGTCCTCGATGTTCTTTTTGCCCATATGCGTCACCAAAATTAAAACATAACAATTTTTTTTTGGAGCTTTACATAAACACTTCTATACAATATTTTCAAGCATATACACATTTTCCTTAATCAACAAACAATGAAGGGTAATTAGTTTTCATGGCATCAACCATCTCCCAAGTTGCCTCCTTTGGCCCAAAGTGCTTCCACTACACTTTGACTTACTCTATGGCTTGATTTCGGAGCATGAGACTCCTCTAGTCCAAAATGAACATTGGCTCTTGTTGGAAGTCTCCCTTTGGTTCCAGCTGTAACACAGACTAATCAATCACATGATTAGAATACCATGCATATCTTTTAAGTAAAGAAACATGGAAAACAACATTAACTCTAACTCATGGGGGTAAATCCATCCTATAGGCCACCGGTCCAAGCCTTTCATGGATCTCAAAAGGCCAACAATATCGTGGTTCCAACTTGGCACCTAACCTAATCTTTAGGGAACTCTTCTTGGGTTCGATTCTCAGATAAACATGTTCCCCAACTTGGAACTCCTTGTGCATCCTATGTTGATCTGCACAACTTTTATGCCTATCTTATGCCACTTCGAAATTTTATTTTATGAGTTGAACTTGTTGTTCCATTTCCTTGAGCATATCAGGCCCAACAAGGACGTTATTCACTGGGTCACTCCACCTTATAGGAGTGTTACAACTCTTGCCATACAATGTCTCAAACGGACTCATTTTTAGGGATTCTTGGAATCCATTGTTGTATGCAAATTCCACAAGTGGAAGATATTCTTACCACTTCTTGGGTTGGTGCATCACATACATCCTTAACATGTTCTCATGAATTATGTTAGTCCTCTCTATTTGCCCATCAGTCTATGGATGGTATGTTGTGCTAAATGTGAATTTTGTTCCTAAACCTGCGAATGGTTCTTTCCAAAACTTTGAAGTGAACCTAGAATCTTGGTTTGACACAATTTTCTTAAGGATACCATTTAGCTTCACAATCTCCTTTATGAGGGTTTATGCCATATCACCAACAAAGTTAGTGGACTTGACTACCACAAAATGAGCTACCTTGCTGCACTTATCAATCATTACCATGATTGTATCATGTTGCTTAGACGTTCTAGGCAACCTTGTAATGAAATCTATATAGATCACCTCCCATTCCCATTATGGTATGGGAATGGTTTGTAATAAAATTGTTGTATGCTTGCATTTGGCCTTTACTTGTTGGCATTCTATGAATTTTGCCACAAAATCAACCACTTCCTTGTTCAAGTTTGGCCAAAAATAGAACTTTTTAATGGTTGTAAGGGTCTTTTGATACCATGCCCGTAACGACCCCTAGTTGATTTCCTATGTAAATAAATATAAATAATAACCAAGGTCACATGACATGTATTCCAAGCTGAACGTTGGGCAAAACATAGCGATGCAGATCATTGGCGATTAATAAATGGCTACGGAAATTGGCAAAGGTAAAGAGGCATTAATTGACATTTATTTATGAAAATAATAGAAAATAGGAGAAAAGGAAGTTGAAAGTATAGATTTGCACGAGAGGGAAATTTAAGGAAAAATAAAGGAAAATGAAGAAAATAGAGGCCTCAATGATAAAAAGGCTTATGCGGATCAATTCACATCTTTTGACAGTTCTATGGTGGATCTCTCTCTCTTGTACTCTTGCACACTTAGAGAAATCTTGGAACATTCTTGGAGCATGCTTGGAGCACTCTAGTTTCACTAGGATTGGAGAAAGAAGTCAAAGGAAAGTAGGAAAGCATAAGGAATAGGTGGATCAACTGCAACAACTAGATTGATTTTTAGGTAATGGGTTGCATGTGTGATTTTTCTTTTTGATTATGGATGCATAGTATATGCATGTTATTATATAGTTATGATCTATCATTGGCATGGAGGATTGCCTGGAGAGATAGTGGTTTTTCCTAGCCTTGCCATTTCCTGGATAGCCGTGGTGTTTTGGGTTTTACATTTGTAGTTTCTAATTGGTTCTCATGTTTCTTATGGCTATGGGTTGATTTATTAGATCTTGGAGCTGTTGATTGGATCAAACGCTCTGGATCCCTGGAACAACTTGGTTTGAGTTACTAGTCCTGGAGCTTTGGTTGGACAAGTGCTTTGGAGCCTTGTAAGGTTGTGGGTTGATTTATTAGTTCCTGGAGCCAAAGTTGGGACAAATCATCTAGAGCCCTAGAAAACCTGGGTAGAGAACGATCCGATTAGTGTTGGTGATGTCCGATCGTGAGGTGAAATCACTAGTTTAAGGTTGAGGGGGTTTGGCCTTCAAAAGTCCTGGTTTGGTTTTATGTGGTTTATTCCATGTGAACCCACATTCAAACTTGGAATATGGCACAACGGTGATTGGTTGAAAGAGAGATTTGATTCACCCCAATCTATGGTCGAGTGGTCCGTGGAAGTCCTTAACTTGGTTGGATCTGCATATGTTAATAAGAGCTCTATTCCTCTTATATTTCCTCCATGAGTAGTTGTACTTTCTATTATGTGGCTTTGATGGTTGTTTTATCATAGTGTAGATGTTGTCCATTTGTTGGTTATATGTTGGTTATAAGATGTATATTAACTATGGATCTTGACGTGTTTTGCTTTGCGAATGAATGGTTAATGAATACATGAGCTAACATATGTTATTGCATCTATTATGAGATGCCATTAGACCTTCTTAATGATTCTTAGATGAGTATCAGACCCCTATGTTTAAATATGCATTTGTGGCTTGTAGATTACATGTTCGCCATATATTTTGTAACAACCTCCTCCCACATTTACCAAAGCTAACCACCAGAGTAAACATGTGATGAAGAGTTACTATGATATGATTCAAGTCCCCATGTATAGTTAAGGAAATGGAATTGACAAGACAAGACCAATCTGACCTTCCTCGGAAGCAACAAAATCTTCAAGAGCCAGCAAACCCCTCCAAGTGTCCAACCCCTGAGATAACTTGATGTAATGTTGAACTAGACCCCTAGTCACTCCCATGACAAGATTTCCATGCGACTGAGACCCTCTAGTCACTCCCACAACAAGGCATCCATGTTACTGCAGCCTTTTTCAGGCAGTTCTATGTCATCGACCCCAAATTCTAAGCCAATTTTTCAAGGATAGGACTCAGGCCTATGTCCAGAACATGAAACTTCTAGAAATGATAAATAACAATGAAATAAGGCTACTAATGTGAACACTTGAAAGGACTTGAATTGACCCCTATGAGCCATGACAGGAATTTCGTCAAACACATAATAAATATGTAATGTACAGGTCATATAAACATATTTGAACATAGGGGCCTCATACTTATCTGAGATTCGTCAAGAAGGTCTTATGCCCTCTCACAATAGTTGTATTATGATCCATTAGGTCATACATTCATTAAAAATTTGTTTACTAATCAAAACATGATGAGAACCATAACCTAAGTCTATCATAAACCATACTAATAATCAACATGTAACCAACAGAATAATAATGATGGAATAGCCATTAAAACCACATATTAACAAGTACATTTACACATGGAACACAAGAGGAAAAAGCTCTTATTAACATATAGAAAGGCTAACCAAGTCAAGGACTTCCATGTATGACTCGACCATAGATTCGGTTGAACCAAATCTTTCTTTCATCCAATCACCTCGTGCCATATTCCAAGCATGAACGTGGGACTCACAAAAAAACTGACCTGGGCTTCCTCGGGATTTATCCTATATCCCACCAATATTGGTCAAGGATTTTGAGGCCCGAAACCCTCATCTATATAACCAGGCTTTACCAAAATCATGTCAAGGGATTCCTAGGCCCAAACAAGAAACATACACAACCATGCTGTACCGCAACCCCACTATATACTAGTTTAGGGATCACTAGGACTATACAAGCATGGATGCCTTCAAATCTCTCCTCATAAACCATGAGGAATTTGTCTATCTCCAACCTCTAAGATTTACCATATATCCTTCCATTTACGAGTCGAGGATTCCTAGGCCTAACGAGGGTACACACAACGAGGCTTTACTACAATCGCACCTTTACTGATGTAGGGACTCCTAGGCCTTGTGATTTCTCCTGAGACCACCCCACTCAGTTTTGAAACCATCCAACAATCCAGCTCAACCAAGTAAGAGAAACCCCATCACACCATGGCTATCAAAAATGTCAAGGCAAGGCTGAAAACTACTATCACACTTGGAAAAACCCATGCCAATGACAATAAGAGAACTAAGAACACACATGCATGTACCATGCATGCTAAAACTAGCAAGGATATCATAAATGCAACATGATACTTGCAAGTAATCCCACTATAGCCACTTGATCCAACTTTTCCTTGCTTGATCCTTTCTTCCCTTTGCTTTCTTTTCCTTCCTTTGCCTTCGTTCCTCTAATGCTAGAGTGATCCAAGAATAGTCTAAGTGTCCAAGAGTATGAGAGAGTAGAGAGAATAGAGAGAGAGCTCCAAAACTGAACTGACAAAAGGTTCAATTAACAAAAGCCCGTGAACTGATCCTCATAAGCGTTTTTATCAATGATGCCTCTATTTTCTTCATTTTCCTTCAATTTACTTCTCATACAAATATGTGACCTTTCATCTCCATTTTCTTCCATTTTATATTATTTTCATAAATAAAATGCCAATTAATGTCTCTTTCCTTTTCAAATGCCACTGTCATTGCCTTTACCGATTTCATTTAGCCATAATAAATCAATTGAACACTTGCTAGTATGTTTTTCCCAAGATTCAACTTAGAATAAGTGTCCCATGACCTTGGTCTTATTTTTCCTTTATTAACTTTATTACATGAACTTTTGATATGGGGTTGTTACAGACCCCTCCCCCTTAGGGGAACACCATCCTTGGTGTTCAATAACAACTAAAACCAACAAGATCGCTCAAAGCAAAGCATATTGCACACGGAGCTTTATAACACAACTCGTTGTAGTATTTACAATGACCACTGCTGAAGATATGACAATCATATCATTTACTGGAGCTTTATAGCACAATTCATTACAATATTTACAATAATAACCACATATATACTTATACACATTTCCTTCGACCAACAAATAATCGTATTGTTATGGAACTTTATAAATTCAGCTTGATACAATATTTGTAATAATATACACATATGCACATTTTCTCAACCAACAAATAAAAGGATACGATGCCCATATCAACAACAAGGGAATCCAGAGGCTCACACCTCAACCTCAAAGTAATACTTGGATTCACCTCCTTCATAGGAAGTCTATAATCCACTGCAAAAGTCAAAGTTGCATCTAAAGTCCAATGTTAGAATCCTACGCCACTTGTCCTCTCAGTGAATAGTTACTGGCTCATTGTTCTAGGGTACACTCCCAATGTGCATCTGATTCCATCTGGAAATGCAAATTACCAAAACAAATCCATCCCTGGTCTTCCCTTCTCTACTACACCGTCCATCGGATAATCCGGTCACCCCCTTCCATGCGGTCATACACCTTCCAAGTTTCGCTGGCATCCCCTTCTCTGTTACACAATCCCTTGGGCAACCCCTCCCTTGGCAAGGTTTCATCGCATCAGAAGGTCCAAAAACCAAGGCATATCCCTACCTCAAAACCATCATATTGGTCATAACGTGCTTGTGGAAATCAATTGACATTATTGGGTACCAATGTCCCACAATGGGACTGTTCCTAAAGTGTTTTACCAACATACTACTGCCTGTTCCAATTCCTTTCACTGACGCTGCTAATTCTTGCAGTCTGTTTCAACCACCCAAACTAGGCATTTCCATGCTTTCCCATACCAAGCACATAATTCCCATTAGATTCATAACGAATTTAAATAAATCCAAATCATACCTCATTGGTGGCCCGTCAACAAGGTACACTTGTCATTTTGTTTACTTCCTGTCACAACAAGTCAAACTAGCATCTTTGATCAAATCATCATATATAAACATATCACATCTGGTTAGCTCAAAACACAACTATCATAGATCAAAATCATGAATCACATGCAATCATCATAAACCATAATCATAGATCACATGTAATCATCATAAATCAGAATCATAGATCACATCCATAATAAAACTGAAATAAAATACTGATACTTATCCTTTAATCCGGCCTTTTTCCTTTTCTTACACACAACGGATTGGTTTCCACACCTGGAAAGCACCCAATGCTTTCTCTTCTCTTCGAACAAGTACACATACACAAAATATACATCACAACACATACACCTACACCCGGTGTACAACACAACACAATACATACACTTACACATGATGTACAACACAATACACATACGTACACATAGTATAACACAACAAATACACATGTCACGATACATCAACTACACAATCCGCATAACATAATAACACAACACCACATGTGCACAACACAATGTGTATGACATGGACACAATACCACATGTATATAGTGCCACCTGCACAACATGTACACAACACCACATGTACACATCACCATCTGCACGACGTGTACACAACACCACTTGTACACAACACCACATGTACACATCACCACATGTACACATCACCACATGCACGACGTGTACACAACACCACATGCACGACGTGTACACAACACCACATGCACGACGTGTACACAACATGTACACAACACCACCTACACACAAAACCCCATGTACAACATGTACACAACACCACATGTACATAACACCGCATATACAACATGCACATAACACCATATGTAAACAACACTGCATATGTAACATGCACAAAGCACCACATATACAACATGCACATAACACCATATGTACACAACACCACATATCCAACATGCACATAATACCATCTATACATAGCATCACATATCCAACATGTGCACAACACCATATATACACAACACTGCATACATGACATGTACACAACACCATATATACACAACACCAACACCACATGTATACAACATCACAGTATAATATGTACAATCTGTACAACATATACATAATAGTAATACAATGCATCTAGAGACTACATTGTCTCTACTAGGCAACCTTTCTTTTAGTGTCTTTCCACCATCCATGCTTTCCCCAACAGTCGCAGATCACACTGCTTTCATTCTGTTGATATACCCCTCAACATTACCTGCCATAACATAGACATTGTATAATCACATAACATCAATTCATATCCACATGATACTAACCTCTTATATTTGTTAAGACTACTCTTCCCACTTGATTCCTCATAAGACCAAGAACCTCTTCATGTCATTCACCTGCATAAGCAATCATTCCTCCACAAGAATGATCCCTGACAACCCTATCAGACAATGACATACATATGTACATATATAATCTGTAGAAATTCTACAAATTCTCTACAAATCTCGCTCTAAGACTATGTAGAAAATCTGACTGTAGATTAACCCGATAATGCAATATAACCAAAGAAAAATACTATAACCTACTTCTACTATCAATTTACAGAAGCTTAAATATCGAGCTGAATCGAGCTGAACACATATAACCAGAAGAAGAATCAATGCACAATACACATGAAAATACTTTGGGGAAAGCCTCAACTAAAAACTCCACTATCTGTATTATCATACAAGGTGGAAATACATAGAAATTATACAAAGCCTTAGCTCTCATATCTAGCCAGCTCTCAGTACAATCCTCACAAATGCTCACAGGCAATCATGGCTTCTCACAAGCCTTCTCCTCTACCCTCCAAGCTCCTATTTCCTTGCGTTGTTCCTAGTGGATGATTCTCACCTCACCAAGTGGAACACTACTCTAACACACTATTAGAATTGCAGAATCCTCAAGTAACCTTACCTTGACTGCATGCATGAGTTTACTTTATAGGAAAAACACATGCAACTGATAGTACACTGTCATTGACATTTATCTCAACTGGGTCTTTCTTAGAATAGACATGCATGAGTTTCTAATGAGGGAATCTTCAGTTATCTAGAGTACACTGGTTGAGTGCATGCATGCATCAAATGGCTGATAACTCACAATTAGTTCCTTAAACAGTTTGGAACTAATTTAACTAGACTTAACTCAGTAAACTGAGTTAACTAATTACAACTCAAATATAACACAACCTTATCTCCTTAATTAAGGGATAATCTCCTTAATTTAAGGGATAACTGTTGCATGACTTCAGAAAGACTTCTAACTTGAATTTCTCCAACTAATTAATCCATAATGAATTAATTAATTATTTCTAAGCAGCTGGTGAGACTAAATTCGATTTTAATTCACAATTTTAATTCAAGGACAAATTAAAATTGGAATTTCTGGATTCTAATTTTTTTATTATCATTTTTTGTTGCTATTTTCAACACTCCCTCTCAATAAGAAAGGAATTCAACTTGATCCTGATCGTGAACCTTTGGAATGTTATGCATGCAACACTTATCTCTAGTTTTGTTGCTCTAGCAACTTTTAAGACAAAAAAAACATCCAACCCGAATCAGTATGATGCATCTGTCATCAAAGTCTCTGACTGCTATTGCCTCTGTCAACTGAAAACTTTGCGCTTCCACTGACTCTGCCTTTCTGCACTGTTCTCAATCCTTCTCTGCACTCTTTAGTATCTGACTGCTCTAGCCTTTGTCACTTTGATCTCTAACTGCATCAACCCCATTGATTCCTCCCGCTACTATGTACTTTGGGCTCTTGTAGCAAGGTACGATCCATGAGATAAAACCTCTCAATGGACCTTGCCTAATTTCAGCCTTCTTGGGACCATCACTTCACATCACCCCACCTCACACCTGGAGGTATGGCTACATGTGACCCCTTTGCCCACTTGGATCGAAATTCCCCCTAATGGAGGTATCTACATGAGTGGATCTCATCACTTGGTCTCCTCTCTGCTTCTCCAATTGTGGCTCCTCCACAATTGTCTGAGACTTCTTATGGGGCTGCATGTTGAGAGATAATTTACTCTCCCTCTCAACCACCAAGTCTCTAACATTTGCCTTGCTCCTCAAGGCTTTGCATGCATCTTAAACCTCAAAAGCATATAGGTTCTTAACTCGTGAACCAATCTGTTTCACCTGTTTCGTGGTGATGTGTATAAGAAAAACCTTTCCCTTACTAAAAAACACATCATAGCCTTTGTCCTCCAACATCGCAACCGATACCAAGTTCTTCTTCAGTCCAGGCACATACTTCACATCTGTCAAGGTGATAGGATCTCCATGCTCCCTTTGAAAAGCAACTGCGCCCACTCCTGAAACACTATACCTTTCATCGTCACCCATCTCTATGCGCATCTTGAGGTCTTTCTCCTCCAAGGCACTGAATAAAATTTTATCACCAGTCATGTGGAATGAGGCTCCACTGTCAAGATACTAGACACAACCCATCATCAATGACACCATGCATGTGATGAGGGTAAAGTCCATTTCAAACTGATAAGCCAATGCCTCACCTTCTGATCCTTTCGAGGATCCCTTCTTGGACTTCTTCGATGTGAATTTAGTCGCATAATGTCCCATCTCAATTGAAGTATGCTATGAATTCGATTTGCACCTGCAACCTCAAACTTCAAACTTCAAATTCTCTTTTCTGTATATTGTTCACAACTCCAATAAACTTGGCTCTAATACCATTTAGAAATTCTACAAATTCTCTACAAATCTCGCTCTAAGACCATGTAGAAAATATGACTGTAGATTAACCTGATAATTTAATATAACCAAAGCAAAATACTATAACCTACTTCTACTATAAATTTGTGAAAGCTTAAAGATCAAGCTGAACACATATATCCAGAAGAAGAATCCATGCACAATACACATGAAAATGCTTTGGGGAAAGCCTCAGCTAAAAACCCCACTATCTGTATTATCACACAAGGTGGAAATACATAGAGATTATACAAAGCCTTAGTTCTCACAGCTAGCCAACTCTCAGTACAAACCTCACAGATGCTCATAGGCAATCCTAGCTTCTCACAAGCCTTCTTCTTTGCCCTCCAAGCTCCTATTTCCTTGCGCTGTTCCTAGTGGATGATTCTGACCTCACCAAGTGGAACACTGCTCTAACACACTGTTAGAACTACGCAATCCTCAAGGAACCTTACCTTGACTGCATGCATGAGTTTCCTTTATAGGAAAAACACATGCAACTGATAGTACACTGTGCTTGATATTTAGCTCAATTGGGTCTTTCTCAAAATAGACATGCATGAGTTTCTGATGAGGGAATCTTCAGTTATCTAGAGTACACTGGTTGAGTGCATGCATGCATCAACTAACTGATAACTCACAGTTAGTTCCTCAAACAGTTTGGAACTAATTTAACTAGACTTAACTCAGTAAATTGAGTTAACTAATTACAACTCAAATATAACACAATCTTATCTCCTTAATTAAGGGATAATCTCCTTAATTTAAGGGATAAATGTTGCATGACTTCAAAAAGAATTCTAACTTGAATTTCTCCAACTAATTAATCCATAATGAATTAATTAATTATTTCCAAGCAGCTGGTGAGACTAAATTCGATTTTAATTCACAATTTTAATTCAAGGACAAATTAGAATTGGAATTTCTAGATTCTATTTTTACCATTTCTTGTTGCTATTTTCAACATAATCATTTGCATAGAGCAATCATGATCATTGATGACCCTGTCAGGCAACGACATAAATACATACATGTATACATATATAGGCATTGCCATAATCATGATCGCAACACAATTACCAGATATCATAAGGTCTAGGCTAAGAGAACTCCCTTTATTCGTGCACAATATGCATAACATTGAGAATAATATTTCCCAACATATTCAAGGCATCTTACGCCTCAAATATATTTACTTTACCTTTCTCATGACTATCCTACTACTATCCATGTATCCCAATGGACCCAACTAGTCCAACTAACTATCATATTATTTCCTTTAGTTGCCCTTATACATGCACCAAGCTTCATCCAAGTCTTACATTAATTGTCGGGTTTCATTCAACGCTCCCTGAGTTACACTAACTTTCCTCTTTCCCAACCAATTCCCAAGGCCCTCAAAACACAAAAGGAAAGAACAAGAAACAAACAAGAAGAAAACCATGAAAAACCAATAACAATACAAAACCACAGACAAAGTGGTATAGCCATGCACCAAATATAATCAAAACCGCAAATCAAGCGCAAACAAATAAAAAAACACCAAAAGCACAAAACTGGTAACATATACCATGACTCAATCCCCATGGGTTCCCCATTCTTCCAAGGGAAAGCTCAACCTAAGCCTTCTTTAAGATTTCATGGTAGTCTCTTTTTCCATGCAATCCCTGCATCATACTTCGATAAACACATAACTTTCATTATATAAATAAATATAACAATATATCGGTTACCTTACCTTTTTGTACCCAACACGCTGACTTGTAACTGAACTAGTACATATATCATCTCTCAAGGGACTCCATTCCCTTTACGAATCTAGCCATAACTGAAAACTAGTTGTTATACCTGTCAAATACATGTTTAGGAATATAACATATATCCACATAATGTCAAACAAAATCTAGGTTAAGAAGACTTCATGTATTCATGCAAAGCACTCATTCATTTGGAATTGCAGTTTCCAAGCATAGCCAAAGGAATTCTCACCCTATTCATTTCTTTTAATCTTGCCTTGCTGCAATTGAATCTTTTTATGTACTATCACATCACCTAATTGCTAGTTATATAAACAAATCAATTGTTACCTTATCATGCTATTACCAAGCATGTTTCCCTATAGTTGTTCACGTATGTCAGCCACACATTCTAAGATCAAGGAAACATATCTATTAATTATTTTTTACCAAGACTAACAACCATGCTAAAATCAATAGTCAACTCACAATCATTAATCTTAATACTACAACTAGCACTCACTTACACTCAAGTACATATCAACTGTCTCAACACATAATGTGTTAGTACAATCATCTCGAAACAAGATCATTCCTTCAGAAAACCTTATAGGCACATACTCATATCATGCAATTAATCAAACACTCAAACAATAGATAGATGACATAATATATACCAAACACTCAAAAAACAAATAAATTACACAATCAAACACTCAAACACCAAATAGAGGACATAATTTAACCCGTACCTAATTTATCTCAGGGAGGCTATCACATCTTCATAAATTAGTCCAGATTAGTATGAGATAATATAAAAAATATATTGACTCATACTTGAATGTCATAACCCTAACCATCTACACAGAGCAATCCTGATTAGCACGATACCTATAACACCAAGAACTTAACGCAATAACCATAATCATCATGCATATGACCATAATGCATATAACAAGAAGTTACTATCCTTCATGACTAATTGACACATGTACATATGATCACATTGATTAAATAACATCTATCATACATGTAATCGCAACAACCATAGACTGACAAACATGTACACAATCCCAATGCTTATAACAACCATTAACCAACATACTTGCATACCCACCATAGAAACCTGTATGACAATCTGCTCTTACCCCGAGGTCCAGTGCTACAACCTCAGTTTGATGATCTGCCTCTCCTGCTCTATGTTAGCCAACACATTAGCATCATAACAACCATCAACATCATTATGACATAAACTACATACAATGACCTAAAAATGCATGTTTGACCTACTATACATGCATAACTATAACCATGACAATGCATGCATAACAACATATAGACACTAAAATGCATAAAGAATGCATATACAATTGACATGCATTCGAAAAACGCATCCCAACAACAACATCATCAACTTCTACATGTCAACACAATTGTAACAATGACCACTACCATGCATACATAACAAGCACATATACAACCTACATGCATGCATGATAAATTCATTCTTCCCATCCAGTCCAAGCGTTGAACCATGCTCTGATACCACTATGTGGTATTAGATATTACCCAAAGAGAGTGCAACTTTCTCTGATACCACTCTATAACACCCTCCTCCCACATTTACCAAAGCTAACCGGTCCACCGAGGTAAACATGTGACAAGAGTTACTATGATATGATTCAACTCCCCATGTATGGTTAAGGAATTAGAATCGACAATATAAGACCAATCTAACCTTCCTTAGAAGCTACAAAACCTTCAAGAGCTAGCCAAGCCCTCCAGGTGTCCAACCCTTGAGATAACTTGATGTTATGCTAAACTATAACCCTAATCTCTCCCATGACAATCCTTCCATGCGACTGAGACCCTCTAGTCGCTCCCACAACAAGGAATCCATGCAACTACAACCTTTTTTAGGCAGTTATGTGCCAACAACCCCGAATTCTGAACCACTTTTTCAGGGCTAGGACTCAGGCCTTTGCCCATATCTTCATGAAACTTCCAAAAATGATAAATAATAATTAAATAGGGCTACGAATGCAAACACTTGAACAAGGATTTGACATGACCCCTACTAGCCATGACAAACATTTCATCAAACACATCATAAATATGTAACGTACAGGTCATATAAACACATCTGAAAATAGGGGCCTCATACTTATCTGAGATTCGTCAAGAAGGTCTGATGCCCTCTCATAATAGTTGTATTATCATCTATTAGGTCATACATTTATTAATAGTTCATTTACTAATCAAAACATGATGACAGCCATAACCCAAGTCTGTCATAAACCATGCTTATAACCATCATGTAACCAACATAATAACAATGTTGGAACATCCATTAAAACCGCACATTAACAAGTACATTTACACATGGAACACAAGATGGAAAGAGATCTTATTAACATATGCAAAGGCCAACTAATTCAGGGACTTCTACATACCACCTAACCATAACTTGGGCTGAACCAAATATTTCTTTCAACCAATCACCCCCATGCCATATTCCAAGCATGAATGTGGGACTCACAACAAAACCGGCTAGGGATTCCTCAAGCTTTACCGTATACCCCTCCAATATCAGTCAAGGATTCCTAGGCCTGAAACCCTCATCTATATAACTAAGCTTTACCACAATCCCATCTAGGGATTCCTAGGCCCAAATAAGAAATATACACTACCAGGCTTTACGATAATCCCATAATATACTAGTCCAGGGATCACAAGGCCTATACAAGCATGGATGCCTTTGTATCTCTCCACTTGAAATGTGAGGAATTTGTCTATCTCCACCTTCTAGGATTTACCTTATATCTCACCATTTACCGATCTAGGGTTCTTATGCCCAACGAGGGTACACAAAACCAAGCTTTACCGCAATCCCACCTTTACTTGTCTAGGGATTCCCAGGCCTTGTGATTTCTCCTAAGACCACCCCACTTAGTTTCGAAACCATACAGTAATCCAACTCAACCTAGTAAAAGAAATCCCATCACACCATGGCTATCTGGAAATGGCAAGGCAAGGCTGAGAACCACTATCACACATGGCAAAACCCATGCCAATGACAACAAGAGAACCAAGAACACACATGCATGTACCATGCATGCCAAAACTAGCAAGGAAATCATACATGCAACTCGATACCTGCAAGTAATCCTACTATAGTCGCTTGATTTTTGCTTCCCTTTGCTTTTTTGTCCTTCCTTCCTCCAATGCTAGAGTGCTCTAAGAAAACTCTAAGTGTCCAAGAGTATGAGAGAATAGAGAGAGTGTTCCAAAACTAAACTGAGAAAAGGTTCAACTGACAAAATCCTGTGAACTAATCCTCGGAAGCCTTTTTATCAATTAGGTCTCTATTGTCTTCATTATCTTCTCATGCAAATATGTCACCTTTCATCTCCCTTTTCTCCTATTTTCCGTTATTTTCATAAATAAAATGCTAATTAATGCCTCTTCCCTTTTCAAATGCCTTTTCCATTATCGTTTCCAATTTCGTTTAGCCATAATAAACCAATTGAACACCCACTAGGATGTTTTTCCCAACATTCAACTTGGAATAAGTGTTCCACGACCTTGGTCTTATTTTGCCTTTATTAACTTTATTAAATAAAATTTTGACCCGAGGCTATTACATGTTTGACGAAATGAATGTCATGGTTTGGCCTGGTTAGGTCAAGTCCTTGATCAAATTTTGTATGGATAGCTTTGTCCTGATGTCATTATTCATTTTGGAAAGTCCCACTGAGTGCCATTGGTCCAATCCTCTCAAGGATCTCAAAAGGTCCACAATACCATGGTTCCAACTTGGCACCTGACCTAATCTTTAGAGAAATCTTATTGGGTTTGATTATCAAGTAAACATGCTCCCAAACTTGGAACTCCTTGTGCATCCTATGTTGATCTGCACATCTTTTCTGCCTATCCTGTGCCACTTTGAAATTTTGTTTATGAGCTGAACTTGTTGTTCCATTTCCTTGAGCATATTATGCCCAACAAGGACCTTGTTCACTAGGTCACTCCAACTTACAAGAGTGTTGCAACTCCTGCCCTACAATGCCTCAAATGGAATCATCTTTAGGAATTCTTGGAATCCATTATTGTATGCAAATTCCACAAGTGGAAGATATTCTTCCCACTTCTTGGATTGGTCATGAATTAGATGATTTCTCTTGATTAGTAACTTCTTGTGAGTATATTTTACTTCATTAGATTAGGATCTTCTATTTGCTTAAGTGATTGGTTTTATCCTTCATCAAACAACTACCAATGCATGAACATAAATAGACAAGAGACATAGAATGTAGGCTATGAGCCAGGGCCGAAACCTTTCACTCTTTGAGATGAAAACCCGCACAAATTCTTCTTATAGAGATTCCAATTAATGAATACCAAGACGAAGACCCTTGACATATTAGCTACTCCAAGACAAAGACACTAGTTCTCTGGACTTTGTTCTCCTTCCTCTTCTTGATTCCTCTTTCATTTTGACCTTCTTAGAACTGAGCTTAATGAGATAGTCACCAAACTGTGATATCAACAAATTGAGGTGGCACCGAGACTGAACCGAATCATAACACAGAATGAGCATTGCACTTCAATTGAATTGTGGTCTCCATACCGAACTATAGCTTCTATACCCTTGAAAGAAAATTTGTTACTGAATTGTGCTTCTTTGAGATCCGAATATATCACAACAGTCTCTTGTTTGAACTACATAGGTATCTGAACTTGTTACTGTTCCTAGTCACCCAAAATATAAGAGGTATATGTGATCTTCTTCACTGTACCCTTATCCGAGCTTCTGAAGTGATGTCCAAAATTGTTATTGTCACCGTTCATCCGAAATTCAAAGATGTATCTGAACTGTCTTATTTGTGGAGATCCGAACTGTATACTATGACTACCCATCTGAATTCAGAGTGAGATCTGAATTTTTGAACTATGTCAAATGTGAATACCTTTTACACATTTATATAATGGTTTTCCCATATATATAAGCCGCAATGACATCAACAAAGGGATGCGTCTCTAAATAAGTGAGCTGACATGTGCCATTTACTTCATGTGGAGGTCGACTTGAAGAGGAGGGTTATGCTTGTCTTTGGAGGGCTATTTTATAATCATATAGACTAGAATACATTTGTAACATGCCCAAGAAGGGTTATTCATACATGACATTAATTCTTTTGACAATTCCTAAAAGCTCACAATGGGATCCATCTAAAAATAAAATATCTTGGTCATGAAACCCATGAAGCAAGGCAATAATAATTTTGTTTTATTCTTTACATCATTTACAAAAATCACAGTTACATTTCATTATGAAGACTGAACCTAGTTACACTTTTCAAGAATTTTGTGCCTAAACTTGCAAATGGTTATTTCCAAAACTTTGAAGTGAACCTAGAATCTTGGTTTGACGCAATTTTCTTAGGGATACCATGTAGCTACACAATCTCCGTTATGAGGGTTTATACCACGTCAATAGCAGAGTTAGTGGACTTGACTGCCACAAAATGAGCTACCTTGCTACGCTTATCAATCATTACCATGATTGCACAACTTAGACGTTCTAGGAAACCTTGTAATGAAATCCATAGAGATCACTTCCCATTTCCATTATGGTATGGGAATGGTCTGTAATAAAATGTTGTATGCTTTCATTTTTCCTTTACTTGTTGGCATTCTATGCATTTTGCCACAAAATCAACCACTTCCTTCTTCAAGTTTGGCAAAAAATAGAACTTTTTAATGGTTGTAAGGCTCTTTTAATACCCTACCTGTAACAACACTTGGTTGATTTCCTATGTAAATAAATAAAAATAATAATGAAGGTCACTTGACACATATTCGAAGCTGAATGTTGGGCAAAACACAGTGATGGGGGTCAATGGTGATTAATAAATGACTATGAAAATTGGCAAAGGCAAAGAGGCATTAATTGACATTTATTTATGAAAAATAATGGAAAATAGGAGAAAAGGAAGGTGAAATTCACATATTTGCATGAGAGGGAAATTGAAGGAAAAATAGAGGAAAATGAAGAAAATAAAGGCCTCAATGATAAAAATGCTTCCGAGGATCAATTCACAACTTTTGACAATTATATGGTGGATTTATCTCTCTATTCTCTCTCTCATACTCTTGCACACTTAGAGAAATCTTGGAGCATTCTTGGAGCACTCTAAATTCACTGGGATTGGAGAAAGAAGGTAAAGGAAAGTAAGAAAGCACAAGGGAATATGTGGATCAACAACTACACCTGGATCTATTTCCAGGTAACAAGTTGGATGTGTGATTTTCCTTGTTGACTATGGATGCATGGTATATGCATGTTATTATATGGTTATGATCTGTCATTGGCATGGAGGATTTCCTGGAGAGACAGTGGTTTTTCCTAGCCTTGCCATTTCCTAGATAACCATGGTGTTGTGGGTTTTTCCACTTGTTGTTTCTGATTAGTTCGTAGGTTCCTTACGGTTGTGGTTTGATTTATTAATTCATGGAGTCGTTGGTTGGAACAAACGCTCTAGAGCCTTGGAACAACTTGGGTTGAGTTACTAGTCCTGGAGCCTTGGCTGGACAAATTCTCTAGAGCCCTTGGTGGGTCGAGTTACTAGTCCTGGAGCCCTAGATGGAAAAATGATCTAGAGCCCCTGATGGGTTGAGTTACTAGTCCCAGAGCCTTAGTTGGACAAATGATCTAGAGCTCTTGGTGGGTTGAGTTACTAGTCCTGGAGCCTTAGTTGGACAAACAATCTAGAGCCCTAGAAGGTTGTGGGTTGAGTTATTAGTTTCTGGAGTCGCGGTTGTGACAAACACTTTTGAGCCCTAGACAACATGGGTAAAGACTAATCCGATTGGTGTTAGTGATGTCTAACTATGAGATGGAATTGCAGGTTGAGGTGGTTTGGCCTCTATATAGCCCTAGTTTGGTTTTGTGTGGTTTATTCCATGATATCCCACATTCATGCTTAGAATATGGCATAGGGGTGATTGGCTGAAAGAGAGATTCAGTTTAACCCAATCTATGGTCGGGTGGCTCGTGGAAGTCCTTAACTTGGTTGGAATTGAATAAGTTAATAAGAGCTCTTTTCTTCTTGTCTTTCTATGAGTAATTGTACTTTTTATTATGTGGCTTTGATGGTTGTTCTATCCTCGTGTATATATTGTCCATTTGCTGGTTATATGCTAGTTATAAGCTGTATATTCTCTATGGATCTTCATGTGTTTTTCTTTGTGGATGAATGGTTAATGAATGCATAAGCTAATAGGTGTTATTGTAGCTACTATGAGATGGCATTAGACTTTCTTGATGATTCTTAGACCCCTATGTTTAGATATGCATTTGTGACTTGTAGATTACATGTTCGCCACATGTTTGACGAAATGACTGTCATGGTTAGTCCTGGTTAGGTCATGTCTTTGATCAAATTTTGCATGGATAGCTTTGTCCAAATGCCATTATTGATTATGGAAAGTATCAATGAGTTCTTAGAAGTGGTCTATAGGCTAACCTAGAAATTGTGCTCAGAATTCGAGACCGCATGCTTTGAACTGAACATTTTGGGTTGCAACTACTAGGAAGTAGGCTTCTGGGAGTGGTTGGAGGCTTCTAACCACATTAATGTCTTTATGTGGGAGAATTTGAGGGGTTAGATCAGAAAAAAGGGTGTCCATCTTGGGTTTTGGCCTCCTAGGGTGGTTACTTAGCCTTTGAGTGACATGTAGCCCCTGTAGGATGTGTTGAGTTGTCAACTTGTCTTTCGCAGTTGGGCCCACTTCCTTAATGGAACCTAGGAGGTTGGGTCATGTCATAGTAGCTCCTCCTCTATTGTTTACCCCGACAAGTTGGTGAAACTGGATAGATATGGGAGGGGTGGTTACAAAATGGTATCGGAGTTCCCAAGTTCAACACTTGGACTGGATGGGTGGAATGTGTTTGTAATGCATGCATTGTGATTGTCATTGTTGTAAGTAGAGATGTCATGTAGAAGTTGATGATGTCAACATTGAGATGATGTGCTAATCTGGATGGATCTTGCAAACGAGATAGCCTCCCCTGAACTTCACCGAGGTATGTTGTTTATGTTTGTATTTGGTTTAACTGGCATGGTACCCTTGTAGGAAGTAGAGGATCAAAGATGACAAGAAAAATGGTGGACTACAGTTCACAAGACTCTCCTTATAGATCAAATGAACAACATGGTGATGAGTTCTCCCATGACATAACAAATACGTTGAGAAGTTTGAAAGCAAAGATCAAAATTTGTAAAGCAGATAATGACAAAATAATCCAGTCACAGGAAAGACTTGCTAGGGAACATGATAAACAAGTAGAGATTAATGTAGTCATCCTTCAGAGTCTATCAGATTTGCAGAGACATGAACCACTTAGGATGAGCCGTGGACATGAGGAAAGGAAAAATGGGGCATGTTACACAGTAATTTGTCACCGTCCCTGTTACCCCTCTCCTGCACCTTGGAGGACTCATTCTGGGACTTGTGAGAAGTGACAAGACTTGAAACCACTTGCATCATTCCCCTCTGAATATGAGCTTCACATGCCCTGAAGACATCTCCTGCAGCTTGCCCATAAAAATAGTCCTTTTTACATTAGCGTGGGTTCACTGTGTTCTTCCCGTGCCAATGGGGAAAATCCTACAAAGAGGGCGCACTATTAGCGCTCTGTCCTAGAGTCGCAATCGCGCCAACCTATTTGGGCAAAGTTTTTAACCAATCAACTTCCGAAAGTTCTCTCCAACTCATTCACCAACTGAATCTATGTTAGGTGAGGATGGTTTGGCTTCGAATCTCCTTGAATGGGAAGTAGTTTGCCACCATTCCATGGAAGTTTCCAAGTGATGAAGCCAAATCCATGATTGTTGTGATTGATCTTGTCTCTTCCTCTTTCATCTATAAAAGCTTGTCTCCATGCCTTGAGCAAGCTAGTGGCATTGGTAGTGGTAATTATACTGGTGCTGAAAGGAAGATATCAAGAGATTAGAGTTGCAAGAGCCTTCTTTGTGTCCATAAGGCTTAACCTAAGTAAAGAGATCTTGTCACCAAAGAGAGAGAGGCTTGTCCCTCATCCCTTCAAGCTTTGCAAGACTTGTGTAGCTGAGCACCTAGCTAAAGGAGGACTTGATGTCAGGACGCTGGTTGTATTCTCCTTTGTTGATTATTAATAATAGATGACTATCATTATGGTTCCATTCTCATTGTTGTAATGATTAATGTTGAATTATGTCCTTTCTGACTGATGTATAATTGCATTTATTAGATTTCATGCTTGTGTTTGTGTTGTTCACTTTGTGTACAGGTGTCCATTCACGAGGATAGTGGAGGATTGTGACCGGCCAAAGCAAAGGAGCGTGGGCGACGTCTCTTCTATGAACAAAAGCGTTGGAACCCAAGTAGGTCTTCATCACCTACCTTTTATTTGCAATTAGGGACTTGCGTGATAACATTGTTTGATTGTTGCTAGACCCGTTCTGGGCTAGTAGGGATCACCTCTATCCGTAGAGGGGATTTACCTCTCCAACAAACCCTTAGCAACATGATGAGCTTTATGTTTATCAACCTTTCCATCTAGTCCAAACTTGGTTTTATAAACCCATTTGAATCTAACAATTTTTTGTCCCTTTGGAAGAGGAACAAGGTCCCATGTATCATTTTCCAATAATGAATGATATTCTTCATTCATAGCTACATTCCAATCTGGATGGCCTAAAGCTTCTGCAAAGTTGTCAGGATCATAATTCGCTAAATCTTGAGCCAATAAAGGAGAGGCTCTATCAAACTAAAAATGTGTACGACACTGATCTGTAGGATCACCTGCAAGAGCACCTGATGCATCCCGAGTAATGCAGACCCATTTTGTAATTTGAGGATGTGAAGGAGGATCCAAAGAAGGTGGGGGAGGATTGTCATCCTCATTGTCATCATTTGAAGAAGAATTATTTTCAGAAGTAGAAGGGATAGAGAGAGGTGGCACATTAGTCGAACTAGGCTCGTAGGCCGATATATTTTCAACAAACTTTACATCTCTTCTAATGGTAACATTTTTGGATTTAGGTTGAAGAAGTCTATATCCTTTTACATCTTCAGAATATCCAACAAAAATACATTTTTCACTCTTAGGTTCTAAGGCTTTATGTTTTTCATCTGGAATATGGTCCCATGCTCTACTTCCAAAAACATGAAAGTGACTTACATCTGGTTTAATTGAGCTCCATGCTTATTCTAGAGTGATATTCTTTAAAACCTTAGTAGGAGTGTGATTTACTATGTAATTTTCATAGTTAATTTCTTCTGCCGAAAAATTAAGGCTAAGTCCTTTAGATTGAAGAATAAAATTAGCCATTTCCTTTAAGGTGCAATTATTATTTTCAGCTACACCATTTTGTTTTGGAGTATATGGAACAATATGTTGCAGTTGAATTCCATGCTCAGTGAAAAATGTGATGAATTTTTCGTTAACATGTTCTCCACCATTATCAGATCTTAGCTTAAGAATTTGATGTCCAAATTGTTTCTCAACAAATGCCTTAAAGGCCAAGAACATGTTAAAGACTTCACTCTTGAGTTTTTAGAAGTATACCCAAGTGCGTTTAGAGAGATCATTAATGAAAGTTAAGAAATACTTGTAGCTAGAGAATGAAACAACTGGAAGTGGACCACATAAAACACTACGCACAAGCTATAAAGGGGCCAAGGCATGCCAAGAGGCACATTTTTCAAAACTATCCTAATGATGATTTCCGAGTACACATCCAGAACAAACACCATCTCTGCAAGATACCAGAGGAAGACCTATCACCATATTTTCTTTACATAGATTTTGAAGGGAGCGATAGTTTAAATGGCCAAATCGCTCATGCCAAAGTTTGCTCACTTCATCATTATGAGAAACAATACCGAGGGAAGAGTTGATGACCCAAAGTTGTTAAACTTATACAACCTTGTAGAATCATCAACAATGCCAGTGGCTAAAATATGTCTAGGATCTCTTATGTCCTTAATTACAACATCATGAGGTGAAAATTCAATGATTTTACCTTCACTTGAATGAGTTATCTGATATACATATAGAAGGTTACATGATAAGGTAGGAACACATAATACATCATTAAATTGATCATTGTCTAGATGAATAGTTCTAGTCCTTATAATGCTAAGAGATCTATCATCACCAACATATATATTTTTGGTGTTACAATCATTTAAAGAAGAAAACATGGCTTTGTTTTTGGCCATGTCATAAGAAGCTCCGGAATCAATGAGCCACTCATGAGAATGAGAAGAAGAAGATACATTTAGTGCATAACCAGTCTGAGATGGTTGACAACCACATGTAGAAAGTACTATTCCTGAAGATGAAGTTGAAATTGAAGAGTGCTCCAAATGTATGTTATGCTTCTTTATTTTTGCTTCCAAGGTTTCCATCTTCTTAAAGCATTTGGATTCTAAGTGGTCGTCATGATTACAAAAGTTGCAATGTTTACCAGTATTCTTCCATTTGTTTTTAGTTGTCTTATCATTTTTTTGAGTTGAGTTTTTATTGTGAGACTGAAATTGCTTAGGACCCTTGTTTGGTTTAGAACCATTCTTTTTAGGATGCTACTTCTTAGGATTCTTTGAACTTGGTTGTTGTTGGGCTGCTAAGGTTTTCTTAGAAGAGTTTCTAGTATTAAGAAGACCAACATGTAAGAGTTTTTCTTGTTCTCTTATTAAATAATCACAAAAGGAATCAAAAGATGGGGACTTGTAGTTTTGTCCTTGAGAAATAAAGTCTTCTATATTAGAATGGAAGGTGGAGACAAACACAGAGTAGGCTGGTCCTAACTTAGTAAGAATGGAATAGATAAGGTTACCATCTTATTTATTAACCTTAACACCTTCTAGGAGAAGTATAAGGGTCTTGAACTTGGACAAAAAATATTGAATGGAAGAAAAATTATTGGGGTCCAACATAAGCAACTCATTTTCAAGGTGACGGGCTCTAATTTCATTTTTAATTCCAAAAACATTATCAATTTGTTTCATTGCTTCATCAAGGGTATCAAGTTCTGCGATACGAAATCTAAGGTCTGTAGAAATAGACACCCCTATCAACCCCTGTGCTTGATCTTGCTTAGTTTCCCATTTGGCTTGCTTATCTTCATAATTAGGTTTAGACTCTTGGCTTGAGGCTATTCTATAAATACCTTTACTTCTAAGTAAATCCACAATGTAGGATAGCCATTGGAAGTAGTTGGTGTTGTCAAGAATAACTAGGGATGGAATTTCCATTTTAGAAAAAAAATGAAGTTGTAGATTCTGAAACCAAGCATTCCAATGGAAAGATCTCGAAAAAAATAGGTTGATTAAAAAAAACGGCTCTGAAAATGAATTATGAATGAAGAAGTTATGGCATTGTGAAGAAAAGTTGTTGAAGATGTTGACGAACCACGTGAATGTTGGGAAGTGAATGATAATGTTATATTTAAAAAAAAAATACCCCCCCCCCCTTTTCAAACTTAATCTAATTGGCTCACTTTAAAAAAAACTTTATGTGACCCACTTTTATAAATAAGTGAAAGGCACTTTTACAATGGTACTTTATGAACTATGGTACTTTTTTATTTTTTGCTCACTAAAGCTTTGGAGTGCGTGTTTACTTGAAAAACCCCCTTTTACCTACAAAACAAAAAAACCATAAAAACCAAAACGAACACGCAAAAGTAATCCAAGCCTTATGATTTAAAGTCATATTTTGTGAAAACTAAATATTTTCCTCAATGTTTATGATTTTCCGAGATCACACTAAGGTGCAACAGAAAAGAGCATATGCATGAGAAAAATCCTCTTTTTGTTTCTAATTTGCCTATATTGCACAGAGTCACGGGAAAAAGGGCATATGCAAAAATGAAAGGTATGGATCCGGTAATAAAAAAAATTATAGAGGACTATAAACCAAAATAAACAGAGAGATAAATATCTATAACCAAAAATAAAGACTATATACCTCCAGAGCTTAAAAATGGCGTAGCTAGGGCTACCAGAAACCTTTTCACGTGAAACGAAAGGGGTTCCTCACTAGAAAAGATACTCCTAACACAATAGAGCATTCCTATCAGCCTGAAAGCAATCAGAAATATTAGATCTAGGAAACGACAGTTGGATTTAGATCACCAATGGATGCGGCCCTCGAATAGCTCTGATACCATGGAGGAATTTACAGGATAATTTCCTAAGATAGAAAACCAAAGGAAACTGCTCATAAACAGATCACAGATCAGTACACCAATATTCTTGACGTGGTTAAAACCCTCATAGAGGGAAACAGTCCACGGCCTGAGCCAATGCAGCTGCTTCATGCAATTTATTAATGTAAAAGAAAGAAAATTTACATAAGCTTCTCTCATGAATGATGACCTAACAAGTGACCCTCCATGCTCTTTAAATAGAGATCATGGACCAATCAGGTGTTAAGCTACGGATCAAGTGTTGATAATACTGAGGAGAGAATGAATCGTTGGATCACTTCATGTCTAGAACATATCGTGAACGTCAGATTATAAGTTATAAAAATTACATACTAAAGAAACACACTTTACCTAACTATATACTAGACCAAGTTATGCTTAATTATTTCCTATGTGTCAGAATATCCTAACATCCCCCCTTAAGAACAAATTGGGATAGGATTGAAGGATGTACAAAGATGACACAATATGAGAAGGAAGGAGGAATTAGAGCCTATCCCCTCTTAGTGACAACTTCCTGAACTCCAACCATAAATCACATTTTAGTAAATTTTGCCTCTGTGAGAGAAGCTTAGGTAGATTTTATTTCTTTTACATTAATAAATTGTCTAACGTGGTCGCATTGGCTGAGGTTGTGGACTATTTCCCTCTTTGATGGTTTTAACCATGTCAAGGGTACTGTGTACTGATCTGTGGTATGTTTGTGAGTGGTGTCCTTTGGTGTTCTATCTAAGGAACTTACCCTATAAATTCCTACACTAGGTAGCACTATTTGCTACTATGTAGCTTGTTTGTGAATGCCCACTTGAATTCATGTATTTTAGTATTTTTAACCAATACAATATAAGTGTGTGTATCTCCATTGTCCAGCATGAGCCCCAAAAATAAATTTTACAACTACATTTACACTATGTGATTCATTTCACTAGTTCCAATCCCACTTCTTCATCCTTGTGAACATCACGAGATGGAATGAGTGCTAAGTGGATTATTAAAAAATAATGAGAAATTAGTCACTTACAACTACCTCTCATGGAAATGGTCATAGATGAATGGCTTACTTGAAGAAGTTGAATCCCAAATAATAATATCTAATAATGGAAAGATCATTTTGCTATTTGTTTACTAAGTAACGGAGACAAACTACTATGTAACACTTGTTGATCTTATGTTATATTTAAAATTTTTTAAAATAGATTTCTTATTAAAAAATGTATTAACTTTTGAATGCTTCCAAACTACAAAATAAAGTCTCTATTAGAGAATTAGAAAGAAGCACAAGAATGAAAACATTTCTTATTGATCAAATTGTTTGGACAACCAATACATTATATAGGAACTCATAGACAACTTCTAGGACAATCTAGATGCAAAAAATTCAGATCATCAACTCACAACACCAACTATGAAGACACAACTCATGACAAATTGACTCAAACACTAACAATGACAACAAAACTCATCAAATCTATCTAGACTCACCATTTCAAAATTATTCCAACATCCCCACTTAATGGAGAAATGGATTTTCAACAATTCGTAGTTCTTGTCTACATATTTCAAAGTTCAGCTTTCCAAGAGGCTTAGCAAAGATGTCAACTATATTCTCATTTGTATTACAATAGAATAATTAAATCTCATTTGGTTGTATCTTTTCCCTTACAAAATGATGTTGGACTTCAATATGTTTAGTTTTGGCATGATAAATTGGATTATTTGTCAGCTTGATGGAACTCTAGTTGTCAGACTTGATGCTTGTTGTTCCTTTTTATTTTTCCTTGACATCTTCAAGAATCCTCCTTAACCAATAGCTTTACAAGTTGCATTGGTCAAGGATTTGTATTCATATTTTGTGGATGACAAAGAAAGTGTTGGTTGTTTCTTGTCTCACTCCATGATATGATCCCTAATCCTAAATTGAATGCATATCCAGAGGTTGATCTTTTATGATCATGATTTCCAGCCCTATCTGAATCAAAAAAACCTGCCAACTCAACATCAGATTCATCAGTATACAAAATACCAAAATAAAGTGTTCCTTTTAGATATCAAAAGACTTGCTTTACTTCTTTGCAATAGCTTTCACAAGTCTTAGCCATAAACTAACTAAGGATGTTGACATAATATGATATATATGGCCTAGTAGTGGTGAGGTAGCTCAAGCTTCCTACCTCTTTATATCCATCATCATTGTACAACTTGGAATTCTATTCCAAAGGAGTAGACACTGGTTTGCATTCAAACGTATGGAATCTTTGAAGGATTGTCTTTGGATATTTTCTTTGTGTGATGATTGTCTTACTAGATTCCCTCCAAATTTCAAGACCCAAACAATAATGTAATTCACCAAGATCCTTCATTTTAAATATCTATGACAACTAAATTTTAATTTCTTCAATCAACCTGAATGCACTACCTTTTATGATAAGATCATCAACATATAAAGATATCAAGGTGTTGTGGTAAAAAAAAAAACCCCATTATTCATTTAATTCTCATTATGGGGACCCTTTGATTGAAACTTGGTCTTGTTGCTTTCTGGTTTTCTGAGTTTGGATTGCTTCAATGAGTTTGAGTTATCTTTGTCTTCCTATTAAAACTCATTTGAACTCATTTGGACATTTAGTTTGTAAACAAAGCTTAATTGAAGATTGGACATTTTCATTGGCTTGACCTTATAATTAATATAACATGTACATTATCTTTGTATTATACAAACTTGGTTTGTAAATATTTTGTTTGTTAACTTTTATTTTAATTCAAAAATAACCCCCAAGACCAAGTTTTTTATTATATAGTGGTTATAGTTTCACTACCTAACAAAATCAAGTGGCTTGGACTTTTGAGTAGTTATAATTCACTTATTATTAAAAAAGGTCCTTTTTGTAAATCCTTTCATATTATAAAATGGCTATATAACATGGTCGAAGGCTTATAACGAGTGGTTGTAGTTTAATCAGTTGTAATACATGTCAGGGCCCTGTAGCTTTTTCATATTGGAGATTTTTGTGTGTCACATTGTTAAAACTTATGTTATTTCAAATCATCGATACTCTGATATGCATGCCACTCTGACCTCCGATATCACGATCCTCCGATATTTATTTTAACCCATCCTCTGATATCCTCATATCACTGATCTATGATACAATACTCCCTCCGATCTCTGATCAATGATATAACCTCCTTATCTGACCCGTGATATTCTCTCCATCGCCGATATGGAAATCCCTCCAATCTTCGATCTCCGATCTTCGATATGGTTATCTGTATGATCGTTGATATACCAATATGCCTCCCCCTTCGACTTACAATATCTACCAGGATCCAATATCCGGACGCGATATGCGTATTAACAATGGTCTAATTGAGATATCACATCTACCTGTATATCAGAACTTTTAAATGGTAACATTCGTAAAACCCCCAATAATCCATTCACCTCTAATATTTGGACCCGATACAGAATTAAAAAAAGAATTAAAATATGAAATCGCATCAACTCTGTATATAATCCTCCCAATATCAATGTTTTTTTGTTTGTGCATATTATTAAAAAAAATCGATGGAATTACCTCTTATTCCACTCAAATGCTTCCACGTGTCACTATTTGGTATGACTGTAATTTTTAAATAATAATAATAAAAATGGCATTTAATTTGTTTTAATTCGATATCACAGTTCATATTTTTTATTTTATAGTTTCCTTATACTTTGGCTTGTTTGTCTCCCTGATTTCGACCAATTTTGGCCCTCTATTAGCAGAGAAGATTCTAGGATGAAATATACTAACAAATCCAACAACTTATCTCTAAAATAACTCCTCCAGCTGGTAAAGTGAATCTAAAATGGGAAGGAAATTGCTATCGTTGTTGAAGCAATTGAATGTGATCTTATCTAAGCATGAGCTAAATTGGGCATCTCCTTAAGAAGTATCGATTCATATTCAGCCAAAATTTGATCTAAAGGAATAATTCAACTCTATTTTACCTTTATTTTCTCCACTTGTTGATAAAATCAAGGGAGACCGTTAGTATTCCCATCATGTATAAATACCATCTTTGTGATTTGAATAGGGATTCAAATCATGGAAAAAGGCCTTCTCTACTCTGCAATTCAGGATTCTAAAAGCACTATTGTAATAGGGATTTATAGTTGTAGAGGAGAGGAGAGTTTAATCTCAGATCTAAGGAATAAAGATATTTATTTTTTACATATCTCAATTGTGTATGCTGAGAAGAGCTTGCACTATTACAACTCCTATTTCATTAGAAAAGTTTATGAGTTGTAGAGGATTGTTGGATATCATCGCAAGGGAATTGGATGTAATAAATTGGTATTCGAGATACTATTATTTTAATACTAGTTTCATTTTATAATAGCAAATACTTGTGATTTTCAGTCATATTTGTGCACTATTGTCTATGTGAGTGATTTATTGCAATTATATATTGTTTATCTCTGCTCTTATGTGTTGAATGTTGATTTATGAGTAACTACTTACTTAGAGATCAACCTTTTGATTTTTTCTTAACAAACAATAATATTATGTGAACTATTTATGTGTCTTATTGTTTAATCATTTGAGTTGTTGGATTACTAATCATCATCATTTTTGTGAACTACTTTCTAAATTTTGTTAATTAATGATTCTAGTTAAAGGATCTCTGAACAGGATATGTTTGGTAATCATAATATCAAATAATTGAACTACTTCGTTAACTTTATATTCACTATAAGCCAGACATATTTAAATCTCAATTCAATTAGTTATCTTGCTGTCGGTCAGGTTATATATACATCTTACTAATCAAGATAACTTTAGGTTTTCTATCCTTTTTCTTGTGTTCTAGTATTAGTTTATATTTAGACTAATTAATATGTTCCTGGAAGTCCTCTTATGAAAAATCAATCTTTAGTTGTGGCTTGGATGAGACCCAGATCAGCTTAAGGATCACTTTATTGCTTGATCAACAAGAGGGATGATCTAATGTCTCTTCTCTATTGGTAGATGAAATTCACACTTTAAGCCAGTGGAGATAGAGAGAAGTTAACTGGACCTAGTTTAACCAGTCAAAACCACCATTTCAATGGAAAAGGAATTGCTCTAAGTTCCCGACCAGGTTGTCTCCCTTATAATGTTGTAGGCAAATATTGTCGAGGCTTCAACATTTTTGGTGCTAGAAGGAGGGCCAGAAGACTTGTTGTCTTTTTGAGTTTTTGTATTTTAAATTTTTATTTTAATCATAATGGATCCTCTTAAACTTCCCATTTGGAGTTGTATCTCTGGACGTGCATCTGCCAATACTCCACCAGATATAGTAAGACACTTGTCAAAGGTAAAGTTTAATAGTAAGAGGAATACTTTTGCATTTAATCATGCTTTACAATTCATTCAAACATTTTCAAATTCTACTTTTAATTATGTTGATGAAGGTATTCTATGCAAGATTTTTACTCTTACATTCTCAGGAAAAGCCAAAATATGGTGTCAGTCTCTTCCAATTTCCTCTATTCACAGTTTGGATCAATTTATCATGATGTTCATTTATCAATTTAACAATTATGATTATGAACAGGTATGTGATGAATTCAAGGATTTACAAAGATTTGAGAATGAATCTCTCTTAGATTTTACCATTAGATTTCAATTAATTTGCTTGAGATTCAAAGCTGAAGATAAGCCTTCAACATTTGAACTGATTGATTGGTTTGAGTATATTTTTTCTCCCCCCCCCAATTTCAAATCCATATGTAACAATTCCAAGATTTGATGACTCTCCTTCAACCTCTAGTAATATTATCGAAAACTATGATATAGAGGTGCATATTAATCATGATGAAGTGGCCTTAGCCATGTATGATAAATTCCAAAATTTAGTACACACATCTTACAGTGTTAATGATAATCATGTTGATAAACCATTATCACAAAGCTTGCAATAATTTGATAAACTACTATAAGAAGAAATTAGTAATGAACTTGAAATACCATTTGCCACAAAATATGAAAATCACTATGAATTAAATTTAGAAAATTAGATTATAAATCAACAAGTACAAGCAGAAATTGAAATTTCTAATAATATGCAACCTACTATACAAATTTCTAAATTTTATCATGTTGATCAAATACAAAATTCAAGGCAGCTAGAGAACATTCTTTAAGAAAGCACAATTATCCAAGTAAATGATCTAGAATTTGAAATTTGTAATGAAGAAAATGCACAAGAATTCACAAATAGAGATATGTTTAAATTCATTGCTTCTGATTCTCATTTTCACCTCTATCCTGATATATTTGATGATAGAAATCTATCCCCTCTTTTCTTTAATATTATTCCATAAAACAGAGAGGCTGATATAAATAATTTTTCTATTTGTTTTTATCAAAATAGAAAAACAATTATTGATCATTCTTTTGACATAAATGAACATGCGCTCCATATTCCTTTTTTTTTTGATACATCATATGGGAGTGAAGAGAATTTTAATGAATGTCCTATAGTCATTTACGATAATTAATTTGACATTGAGGATTTTGATTTATCTTCTTATACATTAAATCCTCACGGTCAAAGTCAAATCACATGTGAAAATGAAGAACACTGTAACTTAGGAATTGTTTCAACTAGTTCTCAATTTCAAACAATTAATCATACTCATAATTTCAACATTCAAGAACCCATTCCAATTTGTGATTTTTATGATGATCAAATTCTCACTTCTATTCATAATCTTGGCCCTCTCTCTAATTCATAAATTCCAGTATTCTAGCCAATTCCAGTATTCTAGCCAATTCTTGCAAATAGGAAATCACTTCAAATCAATCTCAATTGTGTTGTAACATTAGTTGCAACAATAGCGTAAATTATGATTTGATTTCATTGTTGTTCCTTCACTTATTTTGTTCGATTTCATAATGTTTTTTGTTTTCAATTTTTATTTTTTGATATCTTGTGTTGGCTTTTGAGAAGTTCAATATCGAACACTCAATTGATGCATTACCTAAATTGGAAAATTAAGTTTCAAATCGCAATAATTAACATCAAGATCTATTACTCTTCCAATTTCAATTGATGTTCATTTCTTATCATTTGCTTCTTTCTTCTCAAAACAGTCCTAACAAGAGAGTATATTTTCACAATATTACCAGCAATCTAATGAAATTAATGATCTTCTGTTGAAACTACCAAAATTCCATCCATACTCCATTGACCCATTTGAAATACATTTGGAAATCTTTCCTTCAAATAATATGATTAATAATTTAATGTATGTACATAAGACTGATTTTTTTTAAAGGCCATTGTATCTAAAAATGGATATCCACAATCTAGATTGTTATACCCTCTTTTGAACCTCTCTCAAACATTAATGAAAATCCATCCATATTTCTATGATCCATTTGATATTCAACTGGAAAGGACATTTTAAGAGAAGGTGATTATAAATAAGTTGCTTCTTGTAAATATATTGACAATTAGTGTACATACTATATTCAAATTTATTTTTATTCATTTAACTATATTCTTGTTACTAACGTTTGACCTATACATATGATCTGGATTTAAACAGGAATGAAACAAATTACAGAGGTAACCATAAACACAGATATGCAGCAGAAATAATACTTCATTTCATTAATGTAAAATACTGAAATATGCTTACAAACAGTAATGGAAATAAACCAGCTAGGGCGATGGTAGCTTATCTCTGAGAAGAGATGTGACGGCTACATGCCTCTTAACTATGTTACAATGAGGCTCAAAGGCCTATTTATTGTTGAGAAACAATGGAAAACCCTAAACATCCAAAAACCTAACCCTAGAAGATGAAATGCCAAACTGTGGGCCCCGTTTGGGTAAATTGGTATATCAACTTCCCAGGGTCATAACTTTAGCATACGATCTCCGTTTGACGTGTACAATATCTCGTTAGGAAGATCTATCTGAGAACTACAACTTTGGGAAGAGCAACATCAGTCCATGGACTTGTGTTGCTCCCATTTTTCCCAAAAAACGTCTTTTAGGGCCTCAAAATGGTTCCGGAAGTTCAAGACCCGATAAATTGCTAAAAATAGTAAACTGTGCTACAATTAAGGAAACTGAAAATATGAAAGAAACCATGGTGGGGGTCCAAATGGACTTGGTGGGTGGCCACCAATATCCACTTGGATCATTCGTCCCCCCTTAGGAAGCAATGGTCCCCATTGCGTTGAGTTCCTCCGTGAGATGAGGAAACTTCTACTGAACTTGGTCCCTGGTGAGCCACTTGCCCTAGTGAAGGAGTTGGCCTGCTTTGACAACTTAATACAGTTGGATGTTTTGCTGGCGAGTGTGCTTGATCTGTTTGTCCATGATCTGATCAATTGCAGCTTGTTCCATGCAATCTGGATTTAACTCTGTGGGTGTGAGCTGTTCTGCAATGTCGGATGTGTCTAGTAATGGTGGAAAGTATGGCCGAAGGCAGTCCACATTGA
>APFE031025874.1:0-17374 GCA_000404065.3 Pinus taeda
TTTTTTATAATTATTATTTTTTTCTTAAAATTATCAAACTTACTAACATGATGATCAAAATTTCCAAATCTCACAAATTATTCCTTTTTCAAATTCTAACCTTATTTACTATTAAAGAAAATTGCATTTAACAATGTGTTTTTATAACTAAATACAATTAGTGAGTTTAATGATTATGTAGATGAATAAACACATAAGGGTAACGTTCAAACAAGTTAGTATGAGACATAGCCACGTGGTGCCACGTGGCTTAAGTAATGAACACACATCTAATCAACTCCAATAGTGATACTACTATTGGAAAAGTATGATGTCCTCACATCAAACAACGTTAAAGAATAGTATGAAAACAACCACTAATGCATTCATTATGGAAAGTAAGGTTAGAATATGCTCTTTTTTTTTTTTCTTTTCTTTTTAAACGCATGGCCGTGAATAATCTTCAAATTATTTTATGTCGGTTAGCTAGTTGCGTACATATACATTTTTAACATCATTATATGTTTGTTTTTTTTTATAAATTATTGATTTTAATTAATTTAAATTTCAGACGTGGGGAGTGACGTTTTAATATTATCTATATAGTTTTAATTTTTTTTCTTTTCATTTCTTTGATTTTAATCTGATAATGAGTATAAATGGTTTATTTAAAGAACGAAAATAAGTGATTATTAAACGGTATAAATATTTGAATGACTTAATATTTTATATTATAATAATGATAAATAGTAATATTTCATAGGTTGAATAACTGAATATTTTTATAAAAGAAAATGAAATTATAAATGAATAATTCATAAAGTATAATATTTATTAATGTTTAGAGTATAATATTTGTTAAGATATTTTTAATTTAATAGAAAAATAAATGGTTTGAAAAAAAATGTGCTATTATATATTTCAATTAGAAAAGTCTTAATATGAATAATATCTCTATTTATTTTTTAATGAAAGATTATTAAGTTTATTTCTCAAATTCATGAAAATATGAAGAGAAATTTATATATGAAAATAAAGTGATTTATATTTCTTTGTGAATTGTATAAGTAGATATGAGAAATGTTGTGAGTTGTATTAAGTAAATATGAGAAATACATATGAGAAATCTTGTGAATTGTATTAAGTGGTATGCTAAATTGGTATTAGTCTAAATATGAGAAATCTTGTAAATTGTATTAAGTGTATGATAAATTAGTATTAGTCATTTTTGATAGTAAATTTTAGTTAAAAATGAAATTTCAAATATGTAAATGATTTATAAATTTAAAATTTAAAAACCAAATTAACTTTCATGTAAACGAGAATAACTTCCTCCCTATATTTCAACTAAAAATATTACAATAAATTATCTTATTTTATTTATCTTTTCTTCTTACTAATTTTCATACAATTATGTAGTTTAGAGAATTTTAATTGGCGTAGAACAAAATGATTATATTTTTTAATGAATTAGTAGCGCATGTAATGGGAAACTAGTCAAAATGTTAATAGTTAATGAAGAAAGTAAAAACATCACAATATATTGTCTTCATCTCTATATCTTAAAGCAAAAGCCACAATAGATAGTCACCTTCTATGTGTATCTTTTATTTTTTCAATTTTTTTTTTTTATAATTTTGGATTTTGGAAAATCTTAAACAATATGAAATAAAATGATTTGTATTCCTTAATGGATTATATTAAGTGGATTATTCAAGCATGCTCAATAGGAAATTCTTAATTTTTCTATATGACTCTTTTATCTTACCAGATTTTATATAATTTTGTCTTTTGGAAAATCTTACACAATATGAAATAAAATGATTTGTATTTCTTAATGAATTATATTAAATGGATTATTCAAGCATGTTGAATAGGAAATTCTTAATTTTTTTATGTCAAGAAAGGAAGCAAGTTTTATAAACACAAAAGATTAAGAGTCGTAATACACATCTTCCTCATTTCATTTTAGTTTATAATTTACAATATATTATTTTTTTCTACGTCTTTTCCTCTTTTCATTATTTTTATGCATCTACTATTTAAAAAAATTTAATCTATAGAAATAAAAGTCACCTTTAATCCTTTAATGGATTGTTTTTACTTTGTCTTTCAATTGTAATAAGTTTATTATTAAGTTGATTATATTAGTTCATATTCTCTTTGAAAAATTATTTGATAATGAGAATTTGGAGTTGAATAAGGTAATGGGGTTGGGCGAGGGAATGAGGGAGGGTGTGGAAAGTGGTGAAAGTGTGTATTTATATAAGATTTTTTTGTGTAAGCTATCACACTAATTATTTATTTATATTATTTTTTCTTCTATGTGGTTCATCGTACTCAGAGATCGATGATCGTTATGTCTACAAAATAATTCTAAGTCACCTTTAATCCCTTAATGGATTGTTTTTACTTTGCCTTTCAACTGTAATAAGTTTATTGTTAAGTTGATTATATTCGTTCATATTCTCCTTGAAAAAATTATTTGATAATGAGGATTTGGAGTTGAATAAGGTAATGGGGAGTTGGGCGAGGGAATGAGGGAGGGTGTGGAAAGTGGTGAACGTGTGTATTTATATAAGATTTTTTGTGTAAACTATCACACTAATTATTTATTTATATTATTTTTTCGTCTATGTGGTTCATCGTACTCAAAGATCGATAGTCATTATGTCTACAAAATAATTCTACCATGTAGATTTACCTAAAAGGATCAGTTCCTACTGGCTGAGTGTCGAGAAAATTGAACCCGTGACCTCTCAGTAGCAAAGGTGCTTTAACGACAAGGACTCAACCAATTGAGATAACCCTCAGAGCTCAAATTATCACAATAATGCATTATAAATCATTGAATTCATTTATTCTTGGCTTAACTTATTAACTTCTCCATAAATTACTAAAAATGATGCATAGAAATTAAGGTCCTATGAAATTTATTAGGATCATATTAATTTGTAAATACACCCTTGTACGAAACATGTGTGTCCATTTTTACAAACACTTCCTTTAAACAAAAATAAACAAACATTTTTTTATTATAAATTTAAAACTAAAACATAAAAATAAAGAATTTAAAACTAAAACATAAAAATAAATTCTTTATTAGTAAAATTATCTATTACACCAAACTCATTTAAAGTTCACACTTTAATATATCTATTTTTCCCAAATTACATACATATCCATCTAAACACAAATATGCACATATAGAAATAATAATAAAGAAATGATAACAACTTCATACTTCTCTTACAACCTGATTAAACACTAAAACATTAACCATATATATCCCCTCCCTAATTTAGTAAAGGGAATGAAACATTATTACTCAATAGGTTCAAGTTTGAATTGTAAAAGGTCTCAAAGTATTTATTGAATTGTAAAAGGGCTCAAGGTTATTTTCGAAATAAACTGATTTACCCAAAAAAAAAACGAGAAACTATATATAAAAGATGATCATATACTTTATCCACACATCAGTTAGGCTTTAAGAGGGCATTAAGGCATCTTTTTGTTTTTGATCATATACACACAACACATTTCTAATATGATTTCACATCCATTAGTACTATGATGACACCACCACAAAAGTAGTGTATATATAACATTTCTTTATTGCTTTAATATCAGTAATTGTGACAAGAGGGTATACTATTCACTTTAAGCATTGATAAGACCACCACGATGTTGAAGAAAATGTAATCCATTCAGCGAAAATAAAGTGGAAAAGAAAGGGAGACTCCACTTCCACAACTAGGTGACATACATTTTGCATCATAGAAAGGTGTAGGGGACAAAAGCACATGTGCCCACCCTTTCCTTAGCTTGAAAGATGGTGAAAAGATACCCACCCTTTCCTAGGCCTTAAAAATGATGAAAAGATATGTGTACTCAATGACATGACAAGAATCCCATACAATCTTCCAAGGTATAGATAAACTTTGGAAGTTCCCAATAAGAGAGCATATCAATGCCCCTTTTGCATTCCTAAACATTGACCAAAGAGCACATTGCTTGAGAGCTAGCTTGACATTTCTACAATTTTCCAATTTTGATGTCCAAAACTTAATCTAATCTATGTTGTTCACCAAATAACAAATAACCCATAGAATATAAAGGATAACTTTGATATACTCAATCTCTACTTCATTATAAAACATACCAGGGTGCTTTGATAGTACACATTGATCATTATTTTTCATCTCGTACAAATCACAATGCCTTACATTAGATACAAATCACAATGCCTTACATTAGATTATAGTTTGCAACTACATAATGGCTTCTCCTCTTTCCTCATGGCATATGAGGAGGTTGAGGGAGCAGGCATACATATAATATTTTGATGTCCTTAAACTTGGGCTTCAATTTTTTTCGCTTAAATAATTATTCTACATAGAAATCTCTCCATGTTCCCCATCTATCTAAACTCACACCACTAGAAAAATGATAAACTTAAGTTCATCTCTACATGGGAATTGTGACAGATTTGGAGCATGAGTCGATGAATCATGTATGATGTAGTTGTTGACCCTCAGGTCTATAGGGATCACGAGATATAAATAAAAATTGTATCATGGAAAGGAGTAATGTTGTTCCCTTGGGATCTTACAATGGTTCCATTATTCTCCCACTAGGCTTCTATTTTAAAAAGTCAACATCTCTTTGACTCTCTTTTGCAGATTAAATAAAATAAAACCAATCGGCCTTTGTTAATGAGTGGAGGTCGGTGGTCTGGAAAATATTTATTTATTATATGGTTGACATACATAATATATTAGATGTAAATACAAATATATTTTATTAAATAATTTTTTAATAATTTTATTATTACTCATATTTAAATTAATTATATAATATTATTATTTATTACTATGAATTTTTAAAAATGTATGAGGGCAATCATATATTAACAAGATGCTAAATAACAAATAAAATATTTATAAAATATATTTTTTTAATATTATTATTACTATTATTATATGAGGACATATCATATTTAACATTTATGGATAAGTGAAATTTTTTATGTTATATTTAGGAATTTAATTTTAATATTTATTTAATAGTGTTGATGTTAGATTTAATATCTAAGTTAATTATATGAGACTTTATTGGATGGACAATAAATTAACAAATTTGTCCATAGGGGTTAAAAAAGATTAAAAATGCAAAACAATATATTGCATAGTACTGTGGAGTAGAAATTTTTGTTTTGTTTTGTTTTTTTTTTTGTCGTTTAAAATGACTTTCATTAGATGTTCAAAATATCATAATATACAAAAATGCTCTCAACAACTCCCACTCTTTCTTTCTGACCAGATTTTTTGAGATTGGGCGTTGGAGAATACCAAGATAGACAATTTGCATACATTATTTCCGAAGGGTTCTGCGGCCTTAAGCATACTATGAGAGACACAAAAAGATGCTAGAATTGATAGCAGCGTATCAAGGAGGGGGATGGGGGGCATTATAGGGGGAGCTGCAAAGTAGCCAACACAATCATGAATGTGGAAGTCAATATGTTCCACCCATGCCTCTAAGTTGTGGAGGTGGTTGTTTGTACGACATTGACTGCGTCGAAGGTTGTCCAACTGCTCCAGAATGGTATTCTGACTGTATTAAATACCAATGAGATAGGAAACAGTTTCATTGTGGTCTTCATACCTGTGGTCCCGTAGAATGTCAATGTCAATTTGTATGTGTCGCAACTGCTCGATGATAGATTCCATAGAGGGAGGAGCTACTTGGCTGCCTGGTGAATTAGTTGGGGAAATAACCTCTGCATCCTTGGTTTCCTAACTAGAAGAGGTATCAAAGGATAAATGATGGCTTGGCTCGAGATGCCCACGCTTGTGACAAGGACGACCCCGTTGGTGTGGCATCTCGTTGGTCACGGTGGTTGGCAGCTCGCAACAGCGGGAGCCCGTAGAGAAAGCTTTCAAAAACGTACACAAGAAACAATGTAATCCAGACCCACGAACCCACGGACCCGAACAGGGATGAACCACTAGCCTGACACTACTACTAGGACGGCAAGAGGGGCACCCGTTTACCTAGACCGAATCTTGGAGAGAAACAATTCTAAGAAACCACCAAAATCCCTCACACAAACAGAACCCACAACCCCAAATGCTGGCCAAGAGACTATAAATTCCTTCGGGCCACAAGATAGACCCGAATCAAAAGCATAAATTACCAAATACCAATTCAAATCCCACACACCTATAAAGACTAGGAATGGTCCTTGCGAGCGACGGAGGAGCTAGGAGCTAGTGAAGGAATGAAATAGACTTGTATCTAACAAAGGCGAGGGAGCAAAACCGAACTGCAACTATCTGCGTACCGAGATCCCAAGGGAAGATTAGGAGATTGATCCCAGTCCACGCTAAGCAACTGCAAACATCGTTTTCCGTCCTCACCCAAGGCCAGAGCCCCATTGAGGTGCCATAGACACAAACTCGACTGCTTCCAATCTCCTTACCACCCAAATTCATTACCCAAACTGACGAAATGAACCAATTCATGTACCGAGCTTCATATTTATCCGTAGCGCTCATGAGGGGGAATGTCACACTAGAGGAGTAAATACCGAATCATTTCATTGCTAGGGAATTAAGACACATGTAGAAGATAAGCAGACCTTGGCGCCCTGTCACATGCTACTTGTACCATCGCATGCGCACCCCCATTAGGGGGGTGGTAGAAAGTTTTTCTTAATTATATATAACAGTATTTGTTTTTTTTTTGGAGGGGGGAGGCATTCTTTAGCCTGCAGAGAGGGTTTTAGATCGTTTTAACATGTAGGGGGTTCATTGGTCTTCCAATTGTAAGATTGGGACAAAATATTAAGCTTCTTTCATTCGTCAATGAAGCGTAGCTTTGGGGAAGAATAGCTTGAGGGAGACTACTTTCCCATATAGTGAACAACTCAAAGTGTTCACTAAACAATCAAAAAGCTTTGACATGAAGGTTGTCTGAGGTTTTACCAGTCAAGCTAGGGTTGAAAATGTCTTTATCTTTATCAATAAACGGTTTTGACATGTCATTTTTGTCAAGAACCTTCTTTGAGAAGCTTTATATCTTCCTAAGCACCATTTGAACAGGGCTTATTACGAAAAATGGAGTACAACAAGGGTTAAATACTTGTAATTAATGTTTTCTTGTTTGTCCCCTTAAACTAGGAATTTTTACCCTTCCACTCGCTTTCCTTCCTAGTAATAATGAGTGAAATAACCTATAGAATCTTCTTTAATCTAGCCTAATTAAGGCATTAAAGGTAACACACATGGACCGCGGAAGGAATTAACTCAACAACACCTGTGTTATTAATGCATAACTAATCGCATGGTGTGGGTAATAGCACTAACAATTTCGCCCATGGCCTTAAGTGTTTTCACACCTTGGGAAATCGAGGCGAAACACACATGATTGGCTAATTGCAACAATGGACGATTTGGCCATTTCGCCTTGACCCTTGGCATTAAATGTCAAGTGGGTAGGGGGGACGAAATGGTTGTAGATCATCAGATGTGTAGAGTAGTGTGATCATGCAATTATGGTGTGATGCATACCTCTGAGGACCCATGCAAGGATACATGTTGGAGGGGTATTACCTAGTGGCCCATTGTGATTTACGATGAGGATTTGACAATGATTTGTTAGCGTGAAAAAGGTACTATACCTGATGGCTTATTTGTTGGGAAAAGGATGACTTAGTTATAATAGTTAGTGCACTTGTTACTTATTTTGGATCATTTTTGTGATTTATAGGTATATAAGGGTTCCATCATGTTTCCATGCTAGGGGTAGAAATAAAAAAGGGTATTAAAAATGCCACAAAAAATGGATACCTAGAATATCTGGTAAAAATAGGAATTTTAAAATTGTAAGTGTGTATTGGAAAGGGGGGTCGCCAAAAAGAATTATAGGGGTATTTTTCAATATCTACTAAAATTAAGGGTATTCTTTAATACCCCATGAATGAACGTGCTATTACACAAGTTCACTGAGTTAATCCCCATGGTCAAATGATTTTTTTGTTTGTTGATATTATCTTATAAATGTAACATAGGTGATATAATAAATACCCCTTAGACCTAACAATTAAGTCAAATTAAACGAATATGAAACGAACGATGAATTATATACCCTCAATCTTACATCTAAGCTAAACAAAGTCATTGCATTGATACATTTTGTATCTAAATAAATACCCATTAAACATCACATTAAAGATCTACTAAATAATGCATTGTACAACAAGTATGCCTCAGACATTACATTTAAGCTAATGGGGATATATGTTGCCCTACTTCACAAATCTATAATAAATAATAATAGTACCCCCAAACCTAGCATCTAACATCTCCTCAATAGTACGTGCATGAATATATATTCCCATTTAGAATGAACATATATGGAGAAAGAGGTGCATATAGTTTTGTCATACACCTCATATATATTACAATACCCTCAAACATGGGCATCTCAAACATACTCAACTGTAACGTAGGTGAAATAGATAACTCCCTCATATTTAACATCTAAGCTTAAGGAGGTGTGAAATTTTATGTTACTACCCATAAAAATAATACACATCCCTTAAAACTTAGCATTTAAAATCCATGCAATACTAAATGGTGGATTAGATAATCCCTAGAAGCTTAGCATCTAAGCCAAAAAAATGGCATGATATTTTATGCTACTTTTCATATTTATAATAAATACCACTTAATCCTAGCTTTTAAGACTTCCCGAGTCAATAAATATGCCATAGTATAAATGTTTTACAAATTAGCATTTTTTTTACCTCTCAAAATAACATAAAGGGATATTAATTATTTAACTTGAAATTCAACAATAGTAATTTTGTCATGGAAGTGCACATATAAAATGTTAACATTGGTTATAATAAGGGTATTTGTGAGTGTTGAATCCATTTTTGCATTAAAACCAATAATGTTAACAATCCACAATTTTAATTTTGGCAAAAATTGCATGTTTGAATTCCAACAATGGCAAAATAGAAAATTCAAATTCAATAACATTCAACTTTTTTCCAATTATCTCGTCAAATTTGTAATAAATACCCCCTCAAACTTGTCATAATCAAATATAAAACTCATCCAAAATTAATTTCTAAATAAAATGGAATACATGATATTGTGTTATTCTCCATATCTATAATGAATACCTTTTAAAACTTTGCATCTAAGATCCATGCGATAGGATAGTACATAGTTGACTCAATAATCTCCTCAAAATCTAAACCAAAAATAAATGCATTAGATTTTATGCTACTTTTCATATCTATAATAAATAATAAATATCCCTCAATCCTAATAGCTAAATCCCTTGAAGCGGAGCATCTAATATATATACAATAGTACATAATTGACTACATAATCTTCTCAAGCTTAATATCTAAGCCAAAAACCAAAAATAAGATTTTATGCTATTTTAAATATCTCTCAATCCTAATTCCTAAACCTCATTGGTTGAATAAATACTCTTAGATATTAGTACTTATATCTAAAAAAAAATAAAATTCTCCATCTTAATTCTTAAACTTCATTAATTAAATGAATACCCTTTTAATATTAAATATAAAATTTAAATAAATAATACTTTCCTAATTAATATTTAATAAAAAATAATAAAATTAATCATATCTATAATAAATACCCTTCATACTTAACATATAAAACCACTTAAAAAGAAACTAATTCAATATCCCTTTAATATAAATATTTATATATAAAAGGTTCCTATTTCTCATAAACACCCTTCAAACTTATTATCTAAAACACATTTAATAGTGCATAGTCAAATTAAAAAGCTCATATAAACTAGAAATATATATTAAACTTTGCACTGCTCTCATTGTTTATAATAAATACCCCTATCTAATACCTTTTTAACAATGCATTTCTTAATAAATATACCTCTTTATAAATAAATGCTTTTCGTATATACCCTCAATCATAATATCTAAAACCTAGTTAATAACCTATAGGCTAGAGATATCTCTTCGGAATAAATATCTTCTCATCCAGAGGTAAAAACTTCATAAGATTCTATGTCCTTTCCCATCTCTTTAAACCTAACATCTCAATTTTGTACAATGAAATAGATGACTCTTCCCACTTCCCAAGGGTTCTCTAAGCCTTTATTATAATATTTTTTATTAATATTTTTAAATATATAAATAAAATTTAGTATTTTAATTTTTATATCATATATAAATTTAGTATTTAATTTTTTTATTAATTAATTAGTATATTAAGTAGTATGATAATATATATATTAACTATATATAGTTAATAGTGAAGAATTAAAAATGTTAATATATTAATTTAGTTATATAAATTAATTGTTGATGAATGTTTATTGGTTTAAAATATTAATATGAATAAAAAAATAATGAGAATAATATGGTTCACAATGATTTAGATCTTAAGTTTGAAAGTTAATTATATGGTTAAAAGCCTTTTAATAACACAAATAATCATAAATCTTCATTTATAAAATGCAAATAACTTAATAAATTTAATCATAACTTTTTGAATAAGATTCATTTTTATTAAATCTTGAACATATAGATACTAGCCAAGCCATATAAATCAAATATTTAATAAACAATAAACATCAAGATACTTACCTCATGATAAATCTGGCATTATCAAGATTTAAAAAATTCATAAAAAAAATAAAATAAACTAAAACTTTGTTTTAAATTATTATTATTATTATTAAAAAATTAATACATGATTTAAACATATAATGGAAATTGAATCAAACATGTAATAGAAACATGTGTGGATATGTAATTTTCTTAATTAAATTGAAAAGTAAAAAGGTTATAACTACTTTTTAATACAAATTCAATTCTCTATCCCAACTACGATTATAAATATTCAATACATTATTCTCTCAAGGTTAAATCCCTACTAATCCCTCTAATAATTATTGATAATTGAATTAAAATTAGAAAGCTCTACTCTAAAATAAACACTCCTATCAATGTAAATATTTGTAATAAAAAAAAACTCCAAAATTAATAGATGAAAATTTCAAATCCATTTGTTTAATCTTTACATGTTCACCTTTTTACATTTACCTAATAAGTTATAAAATCCATTATCAAATAATAAATGACATAGATTGTGAATAAGTGGAGTTTTTACATAATCCTAAATGCTTTCATTGTCAAATGACATGGATCATGTTGGACAAATTAACTCTTACTTTTCTTGTGCTTAATATTTGTTATTCCTCATATAAAATGCATTGGTTAAAGTGAGTTAGTGAGGAGTTTTCACATGATTCTAGATGCTTTCAATGTCACATGACATGGATCATATGAGATTAAGTCTTACTTGTCCCATGCTTAATATTTGCTATTCCTTGTATAAAATGTATTGGTCATTGTCTAAGAGTTGTTTGGTTAATGTAATCCACAAAGTGTGCCACAATTCTTTCTTAGTGCAATAATATGATTATAAAATTACACTGTTAGTTATCAAATAACAAATAACATAGATGACTCGTAATTGAGGAGGTTTTAAGTGATTTTAGGTGCTTTTAGTGTCAAATGACATGGATGATAAGTGTCTCTTACTTTCTAAATAGGTGTTTTCATTGTTAATATCTATTAACATTCATTAACCATTTAATTTGTCATTATATTAATTAGGTCTATGGTTTATTTTAGAATATGTTTTCTAAGATTTTCATTAAAAAAAAATAAAAAAATTATAGATGATCTATAGATTTAATAAAGTTGAGATTATTCTTTATCATATACACAATCCAATGGATGAAGTCAAAGGCTTCAAGACATTTTTTGTTCTATCAAAATTTATATTAACCCATTAATTTTATGGCTATGCTAATTTATAGTTTTAACAATATTTGGAACATTTTTAATTAGTTTAAAATAAAAATTATTAAATATTAACATATTTAAACTAGGGTAGTAAATAATATACATTATATTAACTTGGCCCTATAAATTCTAACAATGATTCCAAATTTTAATTAATTTTAAAATAAAAATAGATAATATATTAATATATTTAAATTAGGCTATAAATAAATAATGCATTCTAGTTAACTACCAAGTCCTAGAACCATCTCACAGAAATGAAAACTTACCATCTTATGCCTCACCAGCTAGTGATTCAGATAAACTGATTTACCTTGAATAACGGTGATAAATTAAATTAGTCAGCATTCACTAATATAATAACAACCCATAATAGTTATCTTCACTACAGATTTGATAACCATATTATGATAAATTTTCTTGCTATAAAAGAAATACACATATTTGAAGAATACACCTAGAAATAAATTAATTTGAAGATCACTCAGATAAACTGATTTTCCTTAGATTTGATAACTATATTATGATAATTTTTCTTGCTATAAAAGAAATATACACATTTGAAAAAATACACCTAGAAATAAAATAATTTGAAAATGATTCAGATAAATTGATTTTCTTTGAATAACAGTGATAAATTAGTCAGTATTCAGCGATATAATAACAACCCATGATAATTATCTCCACTATAGATTTGATAACTATATTTCTGGCTATAAAAAAATAGACATATTTGAAAAAATACAGCTAGAAATAAAATAATTTGAAGATAACTCAGCCTGCCTAAAAAGAGAGGAAATAAAATTTAGTTTCTCGCAGACCAAATCTTTCACTCCATTTCTTTCTTAAAACTTAACGCGGATCTTGAGGATGCACTTTTTATCTGTTGCATAAAGATCGGGTCCCAAGATCGACGGCGCCCCTCGTGCGAAAGTGTGAAAAGGTAAACGCCGTCGGACAGAGGAAGGACACGGTACAGTGTTTTTAGGGCAGAAAGCTCCGTTCCGTTTCACTCGGTGGCCCACGGTGATGGATACCAGCGAGAGTATAGCGCGTGCACGCACATACTAACTACTTTATATGCCCCCACTCGATTAAACCAGAAAAAACACTCGAAAAAAAATAAAAAAAAAAATAAAGAGAAAAAAAGGCGGAAAATGAAGCTTTGTCTGCCAATTTCTAGGACAGATTTCTCATTATTTTAGTAACAGAAGTTTGAGGAGCTGGCTCTCCCTCCATGGATTCTGTTGTTAGAAATACCCCTGAAGCTTCTCTCGTCACTGAATAGCTTTCGTTGAGCTCTGGAGTTATGGAACATTGAGTAAAACACCAGACTGGGCTCTTGGGAAATAGCTGAATTTGAATTGGGGATTTTGATAGTGATCCAGTTGCAATGTCGCAGAAGCAAGCTGAGGAAGCTATTGTGATGAATTACAGCGAAATGGAAGTGGAAGGGAAGGAGGCAGAGGGAGCACAGAATGATGCTTCTGTGAAGGGAAGCATTAGAAGATTGTTTTGGCATGGTGGATCTGTCTATGATGCCTGGTTTAGCTGTGCTTCTAATCAGGTCATTTTCATTATTTCTTCTACATTTTTGCAGAAAATAGACCTGGTGGGAATGATCCAAATTTTGTAAAAGACCAATTTGTTAGAGTGGTTCAAATTTTATAAAAGGCCAATTTGTTTGAGTGGTTCAGATAAACATAACACAATTAATCAATAATTTGAAACAGATCCTGCCAAAATGAGAGTGTGTTGTTAACATGGAGTTATATTGAACCTTTGCCAACTCTTAAATGAAATCTCTATATTTTCTAAGCTACTCTCCATATTTTCTAAGATACTCGTATATTAGCAAATTAGGCATTGAATGGTGACCTCCTGACCTTTTACTGGTAACAAGGTGACCTAGAAGGTTAGTGTGGTGATTGAAACTATTGTTGGCAATGTTAAAATCCACCTTTATGTTTTGTTTCTGCCATTACAATGTTCTATAGTTCATGACTTATTGCAGGGTTTTCCATTAAATATACAGCACAAATGTAGCTTGCAGTATGCCTTTCCATTCAAGGCTTTTGCTCATAGGAGTAACTACATCTGTATCTGCATCCTACCTGTCTTGAATGTTTTGATTGATCTAGTTTTCAAATTCAATATCTCTTGCATTCAGCTATTTCATTTTTAGTTTTATGAGCCCCATTTGGCCCCTGAAGGGCTTATTGAATGAAGATTTTGATATTGGTCCTGCTCTGTACAAACTGAACCCAAGTGACAAAAACCTTGTGAGCCTTTAGGATATTCTGTATCTTCATTTTGCAATGACACTTGTTACACTTGGGTTGTTGTTTTGCTCACTGTAAGCTCAGTTGTTTAAGCAAGTCTTTTGCAGCTCAGTTGTTTAAGCAAGTCTTTTGCAGCTCAGTCGTTTAAGCAAGTCTTTTGCAGCTATGTTGGAGTGACTGGAATTTGATGCAAACTGCGAACTCTGGGGTTGTTCTTGTTTGTTCACAATTTTGTGTTTTTAATATATGTACGTGCTGATTATTCAGGAGGAGCTGAAAATTTGAGTGTTTTGGGTTTGGAATTGCAGGTAGCACAAGTACTTTTAACTTTGCCTTACTCATTCTCTCAGTTGGGAATGGTGTCAGGAGTCCTTTTTCAAGTTTTCTATGGGTTGATGGGAAGTTGGACCGCTTACCTTATCAGTGTTCTCTATATTGAATACCGCACACGAAAAGAGAAGGAGAACGTGAGCTTCAAGAATCATGTTATTCAGGTGGATAGATACAGATATTTATCTGAACTTTATTAAATGTATAAAAAATATTCATTAAAAAATGCTAATTTTTTACAATTCTTGAGGCCTCTAAACAAAAATATCCTATCCTACAGTGGCCTAATTAGTCTGTCGGCAGTTGCAGAAATCTATCCATTTGAGATTCAGGGGCCTAATTAGAATGTCAGCAATTACAGAACTCTGGGCACTGAGATTTCCTTGTATAAAGTATTGTTCTTTTGTTTTGTTTGCAGTGGTTTGAAGTGCTGGACGGACTTTTGGGCCCGTTTTGGAAGGTCCTTGGCTTGGCTTTCAATTGTACATTTCTCCTTTGTGGATCTGTGATACAGCTCATAGGTTGTGCAAGGTAGGTAGGCCGTTCGCCCATTAATGTCCTTTTGTTGGCAGGATTGCGACGCATTTGTTTTGAAGTTGGCATCCATTATTTATTTCCTGTACCTTACCTGCAGCAATATATATTACATCAATGATCACCTGGACAAGAGAACGTGGACCTATATTTTCGGTGCCTGTTGTGCTACTACAGTCTTCATCCCTTCCTTTCACAATTACCGCCTCTGGTCCTTTCTGGGCTTAGGAATGACCACATATACTGCATGGTATTTGACCATTGCTTCTCTTGTCCATGGACAGGTATGTATGTCTGGGAGTATGATATTTTTGAGAAAATTGTTATTTCAATGTAGAAATTTTAAATTTATTTTTTTATTCAAAAATACAATTTAAATAAAAAAATTAACAATTTTACGGAGAACAGTGTTACAATGTTCCAAAGCTAAACATTTTAATTTCACCAAGAATTATATAGCAAATCTGGAAAGCCAAACATCACAATCTGACCCAGAATTGTATAACCAGGCTAAAAAGTCACCCTATTAGATTATGCTAACATCACATTCTCATCAACAATTATATCACAGAAAGAAAAATCACTAGATTAGTTATGCTTAAAATCACAGTCTCACCAAAAAATTTATTAGATTATATTTGAGATTACAATTTCACCAAAATTTATATCTTAAAGCAATCACTTTAGTTATAAGAAGCAATCACCTTAGTTAGTTATAAGAAGAGCTTCCGTGAAAATCACATATAGAAAAACCTTTATAGACTGGTTTCCAACCAACCACTTTATTAGATAATGCATATTTTACCCATCATACCTCTCAGCTCTCAGAGATTGACAATGGTGAGAAGTGCAAACCTTGAATTTTGTTTTTCATCTTTGTTGAATTGCGTGTTGAGTAAGTATATCTGTGTGATTTCTTTTAATGTACTGTGTCGTTTTAATAAATGCCTGTGAAGAAAAATCCAATGGCTATGTAATACAAAACTGGAGTATGCTCATTTACTAATGTTTCAAATTACCCTGTATGAGATTTACTCTCTTTACAAAGGACCTGACAATGGCTTCTTTCCTGATACAAACTGTGCAGATAGACGATGTAAAGCATTCCGCACCAACAAAGCTGGTCCTCTACTTCACTGGGGCCACCAATATACTCTACACTTTCGGTGGCCACGCCGTGACAGTGTACGTTGCCAATCATTTTTTTTTCTTCGCTTTCATGGGTTTCTACTGAAAATTAAAAGTCTGCCACTTTTAACAGACCTTCGATCTTGGTAACAGGGAAATAATGCATGCCATGTGGAAACCTAAAAAATTTAAGGCAATTTACTTGCTGGCAACTCTGTATGTCTTTACTCTGACTCTACCCTCTGCAATATCGGTTTACTGGGCTTTCGGAGACACACTTTTAGATCACGCAAATGCCCTTTCCTTGCTTCCCAAATCGGGCTTTCGCGACCTGGCAGTCGTTCTAATGCTCATTCACCAGGTCTGAAACAGCCATTTCCATCATAATTTTTTTGTTGTTGCAGTGTCCTTAACATCCATGGTAAAGCATGAATGACAGTCTCGAAATTTGAAATGGTTGCAGTTCATTACCTTCGGGTTTGCATGCACCCCCTTATACTTCGTGTGGGAGAAGGTGATCGGAATGCACGATACAAAGAGCATTGTGAAGCGTGCACTGGCCAGGCTGCCTGTGGTGATTCCCATATGGTTTCTTGCAATCATTTTCCCCTTCTTCGGGCCTATCAACTCTGCAGTAGGCGCTCTGTTAGTCAGCTTTACAGTCTACATTATACCTGCCATGGCTCACATTTTAACTTACAGGACAGCTGTGGCCAGAAAGGTACGAATATATACACATTTTATATACTCAGTAATAATTTCTTTAAAGTGAAACATTTAATGATATTTATATTTTGATAATTCATTTTTTTAATAAGTTTTGAATTTATATATTATTGATGCAGGATAAATGTTGATATAATATAAAATTAAGCTGGTTAAATTATTAATTTTCCTTATAACATTTTTTTCTTTACTCTTTAAAATAATTAATATATCACTTAAAATCAATCTGAATAATAAAAAAATCAATAATAAAAGATTGAGAAATTAGTTTTTCTTAACAACCTAGCCTAATTTAGTATTCAGAAATAACCTAATTTATTTTAATCCTAGATTTTTAAAACAAATAGATATCAAGCGTGGAAACTAACAAAATTTGGAATTTAGAATAAACTTGCATTTATACTAATTTTTTAAATACTATATCCATTTTAATTATCATAGATTTATTTTAAATAAGGATTTAACATGAGCATAGAGGGATTTAATTGCTGTAAGTGCAATTTTT
>APFE031025874.1:51606-83024 GCA_000404065.3 Pinus taeda
GGTGTGAAACAACACTTTTAGGGACTCAGAAGCCCTTGGTTTATGGACATATATGATTGGGGTTGCAGTGCCCAAATATGTCTATAACAGTTGCCCCCTAAAGCATGAGGTCGAGAATCTTTTGATGTTAGGTGAAATGCTTTATCATGAGGATCCGACGTTTTTTCGAACTGTAAGGCGACCTATAATAAGATATAATACAATACATTATCGTCATAACATTTTCATGATCTAGCTGAGGCGGGAATTCCCATGCTCAATTTTATAAATTCATTTTCATGTACATAGGATAGACAACCGTCTGTGTGGTAGACTAATGATTCTGATAGATCCATCATCCTTTAATTCAGATGATCATCTGTGCAGCAATGATGTACATTAGATGTCTTTATTTTCCTGAATATATCGTAGCCCAGATGGATGAAACTAGATCCGGGGTCTTCAAACTCGTCCAATCTTTGCCCAAAGTACAAGTCGATCTGTGTGAAAAATGTTATGGAGTCGAACATGGAAAGACATCGCCTGATTACCAACCAATGATGTAAGCTATTAATAGGCGTGAGAGGAATCACCGATAATGATGATGAACCTCAAGGTACTACAGTACAATTTACGTGGTGTGAAAATGGGACTTGGCGTCGAACACCACGCAAAATATTTCGGTTGAAGGCCATTGATGTAAACTTGTCGCCAGAAGTGAGAAACTTGCCATTGAGGCATGCAAGTTTCAAAGTACTGAAAGGGTTGTTCCTAGGTTGACTTCTTGGATAATGAGCTGTCGCTGACAAGAAGTAACCCGTCGTAGGAAGGCCTTAATGAATCCCACATCTACGACACGGAACGAAGCAAATTATTTTGTGGAGGTGAAAACGATCCGATGATACAGGGTTCAGGGTGGCAGTGATGAAAGAATGAAGGGTGAAGGTATTACAGCAGATGAGACACAAGCTGGGTTGGTGAATTCTCTAATCGACTTCTCTTGAACATATCGGCGACACTGAAATGGATTGGTAGCGTTAACCCCAAAGATGGATGGTACTACAGACCAATGGTAGTATGACCGGTGAACGGAATAACCCAACATGACTCAATCATGGTGATGGAGTGAAAGTGTCATGTTCAAGAGCGACTCGCTACCAATAAAGTTTCTTCAAGTTTTCTTCCCAATTTTCCCCAGTCATTGTTGACCAGTACCTCTTTAGTTTTATCAATCTTGAGGAGGATAACATATGCTTGTTCTATAATTTGCCCTTCGGGCAAACCCGTCGCTATGTTTTAACGAGCCTAACGACAGTGAAGCTCGTTCTTGTCTATATAGACAAGTTTGCCACTATTGGTTTTAACGAGTTTAATGACAAAGACAACTCGGTACTTTTTCAATTTTAGAGAGTCTGAAAAGGGACGGAAAGGAAACTCCAGTAAACCTTTTTCATCATATAATCCCTTAAGTTCGAAAAAGTATAAAACAATACGAAAGGGATGAATTTTCGATAACTTTAACGAGCCAAACAAGACAAGCGCTCGATCTTTTTGTGTAATAATTCCTCAGGTCCAAAAAGATTAAAATCTAGAGGAGGGATAGCACTTCCGATAGCTTTAACGAGTTGGAGAGGCTAATTGCTCGGTAATCTTTTCATATTTTACGAGTCAGATGAAAAGAGCTTAAAGGAGACTTGTTTTTGAGGAACGAGTGATATTTTTGGGTAGCTGCTGATTCTAGGTAGGGTTTGGAATTTTCCAATCACGGCAGTGTCACAAGGATGGCTAACATAATCACTCGTCACAACTGTTCCTCAAAAGGGTAAACAATCAAATGGAGGCCTATGATCGGCTAAAATAGAGTGGAGGTGATGGTAAGAACACGACCAGGGCTCAAAAGCTGATGGTAATGCATTTGCAATGGTTATTTACCGGAGGTTGGTTAATTTTTTAATGAGCTTAAACTCTGGGGGAACATTTGCCAATTGCTTAGGTTTAATTTTTAACGAGCTTGAACTTTGCATAAAAACTGCTCGTGCCAGTCGTATAATAAGGACATCTCACCGATAGGTTCAATTTTTAAGGAGCTTGCACCATTCGAAACTTTGCTCCGTATCTTTTCTTTATGGAAGCTAGGAACGACTAATCCTATGAGTTTAAAGGGTTGAGAATATACAAACTAAGATAATAAATGTTCGCTCTTCACTTGCATGCAAAAAGGTTTGCATGCCCCCAGGTATAGTGAAATAGAGTTTCCAGGCTACCATATAGAAGTTCTCGCATTTGCAAGATAGTTTCCATCCGCGTAGTGGACGGAAACAGTTCCCGGCTTAGTCCATTTGGACAAAGGTGATTCTAGCTCCAACCACCTAACCTTGACGAGGAAATATTATTTCGGTCTAATCCCATTTTCCTAAACGAACGGGTGTTAGACTAGTTATATATCCTTCGCGGAGACCTACCCTAATCCAAAGTTTCCTTACCAAAGTAGACCAGGGCGCATGCCCCCTGGGTTTCAGTCATGGTCACCGAATTAATCGCGCTCTTTAGGTGGACAGACTGGAGATTGATGAGACATTCCTTGCGTGAAAAGACCAGTTAGGGATGGCGTTCGACTATTAGCTATGTGTGAGCCAGGGAATGAAAGTTGGTCTACAAGCTGGACCACTCGGCCTTCATGCGGAAACCACATTACTCGAAAGAGTGAGGAGACAGTGGCTCCCATGCTATAAATATAGTCACGCCCAAGGAGTAGATTATAATCTAAAGGTCCTTGGACTACCATTACGATCAGGTACACAGTTTTCCCTCTCAAAGTTATAGGCAAACTTGGAAGGATCCCTAACAGTCGATTGGTTCCTTTGTCAAAGCCTGTTAGATTTCGCATCTCAGGCAGAAGCGATGGTGAACCAAGCGCTTTCCAAGCAGTTGAAGAAAGGATACTCACAGAAGCCCCTTCATCTATGATGGTACCGACCATGACCATTCTGTAAGCTTGTACAATGATTCGAAATGGTACATTAGACGGTAGACGGGGTCTGCCTAGTAGATTCCAATCGAACGAAATGACTAGGTTGCTCGGAGGTGGGACCGAATAAACGGCTCGATATGACCCTAACGAACTTCCTTCCTGCGGTAAAGAAATGGGTAAATTTCCCCCATATTCATCAGAGTCTGTGCTTACGAAAAGAATCTGAACGGTGTCGTTCTCATTCTCTTCGGTGACTGTATCATCTAAAGATGGACCTTCTGAAGACAAGACCGGGTCGACTGCCGCCTCGACCTTTTGAATTTCATCTAGTGTTGGCTCAGAGGGTTTATCTTCAATGATAGATGCTTCGACCGACCACAAAGACTTTTCAGTCGGATTTCCAACTAGCGATAGACTCAGCAAGAGTTTCTTATACACAGGAGGAAGCCGTAGTGGTGAAGCAGGACAGTTACCCAAGTCTCTTTTAGCTTCGTCCAGGAAGGGACAACGGTGGACAACATGATTGCCTTCACACAGTTTGCAAGGAAATTTACATTTTCCTTTCTGTCCAGAGACTTTGTTTTCACTAGTTGACGGTGTACTCTCAACATGATCGTCAGAGGTTGATGACATCAGATTGTGCAAACGAGGAGACCAGTCCCTTAAGATCCGAGGGATGCAAGGACAATCTCGATGATAGTGGTCCCCTTTGCAAATGACACATGGAGATTTGGGTTTAGACGGTGCAGTGTGTGGATTTTTGCTAGATGATGCACAGTTGCCCCTTTTGGCCTTTGGCTCCTTCTTTTTCCCCTCCTTCTCCTTCCCTTTCTTCTTCTTCTCAATTACTTGGTTTTTAGCTTTATCAACTTCACCAAGCGAAGAGGAAGGAGGGGAGGGAGAAACAAGTGAAGCAGAAGGTTGGGGGGTAACTCTAGTATCATCTAGTTGCTGACTTGATTGCTCAGGAATCACGGTGGTTTGAACGACAAAGGTCGAGAAGAGCCATATTGGAAAGCCAATTGTCAGTCTTGGGAGGGACAATGTGGCCATATGAGGTGCACCAACATCTCCCCAAGAGGAGAAAGGACTAGGGTTTCCTCCAAAGGGAAACCCTTGGTTGGTGGACTCCATTTTTCTCAACCTAAGACCAATGAGGGAACAATGACGTTATTTTGATTAAAATAAATTTTAGACGCTTTGACACAACTCACTTGTTCAATTTTTAAGAGTCGAGAAAAAGCTAAAGATGAATCTAGTCACCTTCGATTTTTAATGAGCCTAAAGTGACAAGTGCTCAGATGGACCTTTTCCTTTAAGGAGTATGAAAAGGAACGAAAGAGACTACTCTGGAAATCTAGACAGAGGGATTACCAAACCAATCGCAAAACTGCAGAACGCTTTTTACGATACGGTAGTCAATCTTCTTGAATGTTGTATTCAGTGCATTGCGATCGATAGGGCGGCAGACACAACTTCCTAAGGATAAAGGATATAGCCTATTGTGGTCTCCCAATATATACTCGACAATACGTGGGAGAACAAGTCCGTACTGGCACTTGTCATCTCAAAGAGGAGGAATCACCCAACCTACAATGAAAGCGATAGTTACTAGGCTTTACGATGCCGGAATACGTCTCTGGCCTAGACTTCTAAATATTGTGCGTTAGGTTCCAAAGCGTTTTTATATTTATTGAATTTATTTTACAGTTGATCTTTCTTAAGAAGTTTTCCTTTCAGGTTCACCGCGTGATGTAGATATAGAATTCCTAAAATGCAATCTAAGATGATAAAAAATTGTTTAATCTTCTTTTTGCAATGAAAATCCTAGCTACTAAGGAAAGAGAAGCGAGATTCTTTCAACATAGAGCAGAGAGCACACACTAGATGCACTGTCTTAAATCAAAATCAACAAGCAGTCTAAATGCGAATGCACATGCATGTATTTGTTTTCGCTTTCTTAATGTGTGAAAGACAAAAAGAATGCTAAGTACAATTTGAATCGTTTCAAGGGACAATACTAACGATTTTCTCTTCAAAAGACGAAAGGAAGATAATGACAACACTTTGCGATTTTGAATTGAAAACTACTTTCGACAGTTGAAAAACTATTAATTCAAATCAAATACAAGAGTAATAGTATAATCGACTATAAATAACAGTAGGATTCTTTTCTTTGATTGAAAACGAGACTTGCGACACTTCCAAATCAAAAGACGACAGTTTGATTACGCTACTTCTTTGTAAAGGAGAACCGTAAATGGCGAATAATACATAAAAACATTTACAGTTCTTTGTACAATGGAGGCTGAATCATGCAAAGGAAGGGAGTTTCCACAGTGGTATACTGATCACAAACAACAAAACTCCCGAATAAAGCTGAAGAGGGTGAACAAAAAGCCAAAATTTGGAAGCAGAAGAAGTCTTATCTGATCATCGCACCTATAACACAGGTAAATAACGATGCATCTCACCTACTGCACACGGGAAGTGCAATACATCCAGATTCCCAAGAGGAGAAGGTGTGATGGTCCAGGGACGAGACTTCAACTTGGTTCTTAGTCACAGTTTGTAGCTTAGTTCAGGGATTTAAGCCAAGCTAATGATAGTCAGTAAATGCAAATCACAGGGGTTGATCTAATGAGGCTACTTGAGCCACCACCAGGGCAATTAGGATGTTTGCAAATCAATTGTTCATTTTATAAACAAAACCCAGAGATAGACTGAAGCAACATTGATCTACTTTGCACTTGCATAGCAAATGCAGTTCGAAGGCTAGCTAGCTTGACTTCAGGCTTCGTCTGTAAGTTTATAAAGCAAACAAATGTAGACAAGCAAACAAGCTATTCGATCCCCAGTGGAGTCGCCATTTTGTTATCGGGAAATCTAGTGTCTATGCAGAGCTGCTAGTCCCTCTAAGATGGGTAGCTATCTTAGAAACAAACAGATTAAAGTTACTTTCGTTTTCCTTTACAAGAAGTAGATAGGAGAGGAGAAAAGAATACCAACCTCAATCTTTTGCTTGGTTCCCTGCTTGTTCCCTCTCCCCTCTAACAGATCTTTGCCGCTTTTTCCTTGACCACTCCACTTCAAAGAGTACCTGTAAAGTCAAAGCAGCATAATACCTTGAAAGTGCAGAGATCTACAATCATTAACAATATAGGACCAGATATATATTGACCACACAAATGCATATATTATCAGACATACAAGAATGTGGAGGAAAACTTGAATAGCTTTATTGATTTAAAGATTAGAAGAGAGGATTACAACCCATTGATCTGACCCAATGTCATCCTCCTAGCATGAAAGCCCTTCTTCACCTCATGAAAAGCTTAGATCACCCAACATTATGATGTTCCATCAGGAAACCAACAACACTTCCTTACAAGATACAAGATTCTAGCCTATGGATCTCTGGGATGAGGGATCCATATATAGATGATTGCAGGGGGTGAATCAGCTTCTGGGATTTTGATTAGTTTCCTCTCTCTGATAGTTCTTGATTCCACTTGGAGATTCATGATCTCTTACTCATCCCTGGGCGAATTCATTGAGGCAAGTGTCACAGGAGGATTTTCTGGAGGATTCCATGATCATCCACCTTGCAAACTGTCTCTGCCATTTGTCTACTCTCGCCCATTGCACCCTACAGAAGGGCTTTTCAGTATGCATCGCATGTTTTGCATGTGGCAGGTGAGATGCATCGCACCCTTTGCACTGAGCAGTCTGTATGGTCCAATTTTGACTAGTTCTGAGCAATTTTCTGTGGAGAACTTTTGGGAGATGATGTAATCAGCTGACCTTGTTCCTTTAGGGTGTGAAACAACACTTTTAGGGACTCAGAATCCCTTGGTTTATGGACATATATGATTGGGGTTGCAGTGCCCAAATATGTCTATAACATTACTCCAACAGTGGATTTTTAGAAGGTGGCTTGGAGTAGCAGTGTCGTTAATTTGGAAATCCCTGTCTGCTAGGGCCAAATGGTCAATGTCCAGGTGTGGGGTTGATACAGGTCTGACATCCAGAGAGGTCTGGGCAGCCATCTTTGTGATAAAATGTGGGAATTGGGCTTATACAGCTTGTGGAAATGAAGTCCTGACAATTCTGGTATAGGGATAGGGTAATGGCAATTTGCAGGATAGGGGTTTTGGTATATGGGGGGGAATACTCTCAATTCAAGGAAAATTAATTAAATTCAATTACTTTAATGTTTGAATTTACTGTATACTTTTGAATTTGAGAGGGTTGTTCTAGTTCTCTGTTGAAATACTTTGAATTTATGGTTCAAGATGCAAAGAGGTTTTGAATGGTGGCTATAGAGGGTTCTGTCGCTTCACTCGTGCACTGGAGGGCTGAACTGGGCTTTCGGAGCATGTTCAGGAGGCAATTGGTGGTTAGAGTTGGTTGTAGAATCTCGGGTTTGCACAAGAATGTTTAGGAAGATTTCGCAGACAAATTGAGTGAAAAGGGTGAAACTGGGGGTCTGTGGGCTTTTAACTGGGAACAGTTAGAAATTCGCGTGGAAACATGTTTAGTGAACAATGATGGTTTTTTCTTTCGGCGGGGAGGTGGTTTAGGGAGCCATTGCATCACTTTTGAGTGATGGGTGGTATTTTCCCAAGAGAACGCGACTTAACGCAGTGCTGTCACGAAACCCAAGGGGCCCGAGCAATACCACTCATATCACGTGCTCTCAGGCTGGTAAATGTTGGGAGATGAAAGGGTGCAATATGGGCGAGGGCTGTAGGATCCAAGGGTGCAAGATCTAATGGCCATCACATGGCAGAGTTGCACGGCGGGAGATAATTGCGGGGTTAAAATGTAATGCAAGTTAATGAAGTGGGGCCAAGGTTTTGTTAGGAAAATGATATTGTAGCAGAGTTAATAAAGTAACGTTGGAGGGGGATAAAACTTAGAATAAAGGGTTTTATGGGTTTTTTGGGGTTTTTAGGGAAATTTATCAAGGGGAAAGTGGTTTTTTAAGGGGAAAGGGGTTTCACACTAGGGAAAAAGAGTTCTTGGGTAGGGGTATGAGTTTGGAGGGTATTTTGCTAAGGAATTGTGTGAAACCAAGGGGTAGGATTCAAAATGAAGGAAAAGGGATTTGCATAAGAGATGAAGGGGTAAAATGAGAAATTAGTAAATATGTAGTGGGGTGAAATGGAAAGGGGGGAAGTTAACCAAATGAACTTATGAGCATCCTTTTTCTTTCATAACTGCTCCTGCACACTGAAAAACATGATTAAGCATGACAAATGTGCTTATACCTCAAATAGCTTGTATTTCTGCAACCTTTGTTCCACTTACCTTTTTACTTACCCTAACATTTTTTCTTCACTTTACTGGGTGCACTTAAGCTAGCAAACCAATTCCTTTCCTTTTTCTTTTATGAAAGAAACTATCTACTTCTAACCTTATATCTTCCAAGGGCTCATGTTAAATTGATGAACTCCTTTTATTTCTCTACCTATCTACTGATCTGCCAAGATTAAACTATTTGGTCAGATCTTTATTCTCTAACTATAAACATGAAATTTAAAGCATGAAGTAGTCAAGATTAAACATTTTGACTATCATGGGTTGTGGCATGTATGACAAGCTGCACACAACCATTATTTTACACAGTAAAATAAAGAGTAGTGGCACTTGGAATTGCACACTTTCGTGATCTGTTTTTGTTTGGGGTTCATATTTCTTCATTTTTTTGATCTTTTCTTATTCTTTTTGTCCTTTGATATTTCTTTTAGGACATACCCTCTTTACATTTTTTAATTTTTTAATGTGGAAAAAATTTACAAAAAGCAAAGGTATGTACAATATTACAAGACTTAATCACAACCAATTCAAAATTATGAATCCCATTATTATAGGACTCTTACAAATTCAAAAAGGTTTGCTCCTACTCTTTGATACAATATTTCCTAACAACATCTCCATAATTGGATCATCATTTGTATAAGCATTTTCATCATCATTCTGAGGAATGTTATCCTCACTATGATCATCTGTGCTTTTGAAATACTGACTTGGAGAATATTCTTCATCTTCCCCTTCTTCAGTGCTACTGTCATAGTCCTTAGAATTAGGACTAAATGGAAAATTTGACTCGATGTTTTTGGGATATTCTTCATCATGTGCATTGTCAGTGCTGCTGTCTTAGTCCATAGGATTACGACTACATCGAAAATGTGACTATTTACTTACTGAAAATTCTAAATCTTGCCCTTTGTCACTGCTACTCTCATAGTCCTTAGGATTAGGGCTAAGTGCTTCATCCTGTCCTTCATCACTACTTCTCTCATAGTCCTCAGGATTAGGACTAACTGGAAACTGCAACTCTTTATTTATTTGAAAATATTCATCATGGTCTTCATCACTGCTACTCTCATAATCCATAGGATTAGGACTAAGTGGACACCGTGACACTCTATTCATTTGAAATTCTTCATCATGTTCTTCATCATTGCTGCTTTCATAGTCCGTAGGATTAGGACTAAGTGGACACTGTGACAGTCTATTCATTTGAAATTATTCATCATGCTCTTCATCACTGCTACTCTCATAGTCCATAGGATTAGGACTAAATGGACACCATGACACTTCATTCTTTTGAAATTCTTCATCATGCTCTTCATCACTGCTAGTTTCATAGTCCCTAGGATTAGGACTAAGTGGACACTATGACACTCTATTCATTTGAAATTATTCATCATGCTCTTCATCACTGCTGCTCTCATAGTCCATAGGATTAGGACCAAGTGGACACCGTGATACTCCATTCTTTTGAAATTCTTCATCATGCTCTTCATCGTTGTTGTTGTCATAGTCCATAGGATTAGGACTAAGTGGACACCATGATACTCCCTTCTTTTGAAATTATTCATCATGCTCTTCATCACTGCTACTCTCAAAGTCCATAGGATTAGGACTAAGTAGACACTGTGACACTCCATTCTTTTGAAATTATTTATCATTCTCTTCATCACGATTGCTCTCATAGTCTATAGGATTAGGACTAAGTGGACACCGTGACACTCCATTCTTTTGAAATTCTTCATCATGCTCTTCATCACTGCTGCTCTCATAATCCATATGATTAGGACTAAGTAGAAACCATGATTCTTTATTTATTTGAAATTATTCATCCCGACTTTTATCATTGCTGCTCTCATAGTCCTTAGGATTAGGACTAAGTGGAATATTTGATAGTGGAAGAATTTCCGTTATATTCATCAATATGAATAGAGTTGTTACGCGACGAAGATGTTGATGCTTCACAAAGAGAAACTTCACTATTAGAAGAATCTATGCCTTCCAAAAAAAAGAGTTGAAGGATACAAATGCATACTCTCCTAGTGATAATATATGGCTTAAAAAATGAAAATTTCCCTCCAAAATGTTTTACCAAAATATTTCTCTCCAAAAAATTCGTTTCATATATTTCCCTCCATAATTTTCTTCTACAATTTATTGAAATTTTCAACTAAAATTTTCTTATGGAATAAATATTTTAAATTAAAATTGTAAACTAAATCTTTTACCTAACTTATTTTATTACTTAAACTATATAATATTTACTAGACAATTGAAAGTTTTTTTAATTTTTATTATACCTTCTTAAACAAATTAATCCCACATTCACCGTGCTATAAAACAATTCTGTAACGTTCGCTTTATCACAGTTCCCTATATTGCCATAAATTTTTTTACATGTTAAGGTTTTTATAAAAACAAATTAGTCCCACATTAACCGTACGGTAAAACAATTCCAAAATTTCCGCTATATAATAAATTTCATTATCACTATTCCTCACATCACATCAAGGTTTTTCGAGGTTCATTAAAAGACTTGGAGGGAATTTGTGGAGCAGCTACATTGCTATCAACAACATATTCAATGGAATTATTACATTTGAAAGGTTAAGTTCTTTTTTTTGTTGTGTAAAATTTTAAAATTAAATAAGTTTAATGATTTTTTTTTTTTAGAAATTAAAAATTTCAATGATACAGATTTACCCATTACGTCTTTAGTGGGCGTGGTGGGCCCAATCATGCTCCCCGATGGCCCAACGGTTGGCAGGGTGACAGGCCATTGGGCCGCCAGGGTGGGGCAGGGGGGTTGAGCACAATTGGCCCGCCACTGTTATGCTCTTGACCTGCGAGAAATTCTAGAATACCAAATATGCGAAGAAATACAACCCAAAACACAGAATAAAATGAGAAAAACAAAAAGTTTTTTATTATTGAAAGATAAAAGCAATGTTCACTTGCCTCTTCGAGGGGGCAACCTCCAGCAGAGTAGAGCTCAATTACAAAATAAGACTCAATGATCTTTCCCTTCTAACTACAACTATTTATAGCTGAATGACCTTCAAAAACCTAATGACTTGTGGTCCTTTGCATAACATGGGTTAACCACTTTATTTATTAATTATAACTCATTTGCAACTAATTGTGGCCCCTTTCTTAAATGCGGGTTAACCACTTACAATTATTAATACGAGCTTTATTGACTCTTTAACTAACTATGACTATGACTCGACCCTATTGGGTTTATTACATAAATAAAGGGGTTAGGGTTGGACCTTTACATGCCCTCCCCCATCAAAAGAATCCTTGTCCTCAAGGCTGAAGTTGCAAAAACTGCTGAAGAATAATGGTTGGTTCCCAGGTCACATCTTTTGGAGATGTGTCTTTCCACTTGACGAGGACTTCCTTGATCATGCGACTACATAGATGTCTTTCATGAGAATCGAGGACTTGTTTAGGTTGGAGCCAGAGTGAACCTTCCTCATCCAATTTGGGTAGATTGGTTTGAATTCTGCAATTGTTCCCCACCACTTTCTTGAGGCATGATACATGGAACACTGGATGGATTTTTGAAGTTGGTGGCAAGGCCAGCTTGTAAGCTACTTCTCCAATGCGCTGAAGTATTTGATAAGGTCCATAGAATTTTGGAGCTAATTTTTGGTAGCCCTTTTCTTTGAGCAATGTTTACTTATATGGTTGCAGCCACAGGAATACCTGATCCCCTTCTTGAAATGTGAGATTTGAACGATGTTGGTCTGCCTGTTGCTTCATTCGATTCTAAGCTTGATGGAGATTATCTTTGAGACAAGTTAGCATGGCGACATGGTTCTGTAGGAGTTGATCAACTGCTTGCACCTTAGAGCATCTAGGGATATCAGAAATAGGTGAAGGTGGGAGTTGGCCATACACTGCTTCCATAGAGTCATCTTGGTGGCTTCAAGATAATTAGTATTATATAACCATTCAACTAAAGCAAGCTTCATATAGAGTCATCTTGGTGGTTTCATGATAGTTAGTATTATATAACCATTCAGTTTAACCATCAATTTGGGGATGATAGGCAACACTTAGTTGGAGTTGGGTGCTTTGTAGCTTGAAAATGTCTTTCCAAAATTGGCTGGTGAAAGTCGGGTCACAATCAGACACAATGGAAGTTGGCATGGCATGTAGTTTGAAGATTTGGTCCATGAAAGCTTCAACCACCAAAGTGGGGGTAAATCGGTGGGGTAGAGTGAAAAAATGAGAATATCTAGAAAGTCTGTCCACAACCACCATGATGACGGATTTGTTGCCCAACTTTGGGAGACCAGTAATGAAATCCATAGAAACATCCGTCCAGACGGAGGCAGGGATTGGCAATGGTTGTAGGGTTCTTGGTAACTTGACTATTTCTCCTTTGTGGCGTTCACACACATCACATTTAGCAACAAAAAGTAAGAATGTCATTTTTCATGCCCATCCAAAAGAAATAATGACGAGTGTGAGCATAACTCTTCTGAAAGCCTGCATGCCTTGTAGTGGGAGATGAGTGCAACTCTGCCAAAATGCAATTTTTGAGGGTGGATGTCAGTGATATAACTACTCTATCCTTGTAGCAAAGAATATCATCCTTCCAAGAGTAGCCAACTGAGGAATTAGGATCTGCTATTAAGTTATTAATGAGTTGGGAGAGAGAGGGGTGTGAAAACCATTCCTTGTGGGCTTCGTCAATCCAATCTGGTATGGGAAGAGAGATTGATAGCAGGGTGCTTTCATCCTCAAACTGGCGTGATAAATCATCCTCTACTACATTGTCATGCCCTTTCTTGTAAATTATCTCATAATCATATCCCAACATTTTGACCAACAATTTATTTTGCTGTGGCAATGATAGACATTGCTCCAAAAAATATTTAAGGCTTTGATGGTCTGTGCGGATTTTGAAACACCGTTCCAATAAGTATGGTAACCATGTATCTACTACATGTAAGATGACCATCATATCTTTCTCATAGGAAGATTGTCCCAGATGTTTCCCACTCAGTTATTGGCTGGTGAAAGCCAAGGGCCAACCTTCCTACATTAGGACAACACCAATACATGTACCTAAAGCATCACATTCAATCACAAAAGATTTGGTGAAGTCGGATAGTGCCAATACTGGAATGGAACACATGGACTGTTTGAGAGCCACAAATGCTTGTTATGCTGCACTAGTCCATAGGAATGAATTTTTCTTGAAAAGGTTAGTGAGGGGTCTAGCAATGCGAGCATAACTGCAAACAAATTTACGATAGTAGCCAGTGAGACCCAAGAATCCCCTTAAACTCTTCAAGGTTTTTGGTTGGGGCCAATCTTGCATTGCCTGTATATTTTTGGGATCAACCCTGAAACCTTCACAACCCACAATGTGTCCCAAATACTCAACTTCTTCCATACCAAAATAGCACTTGGACAATTTGACAAATAATTTGTGATTCCAAAGCAGTTGCAAGATTAGGTCTACATGATGAAGATGTTTTTTCCCAGGTTAGGCTGTAGATGAGAATGTCATCAAATAAAATGAGGACAAATTTTTGGAGATATGGTTTGAACAGGTGTTTCATGAGGCTTTGAAAAGTAGATGGAGCATTACAGAGGCAAAATGGCATGACCAAAAATTCATAATGGCCTTCATGAGTTCGGAAATTAGTCTTGGGAATGTCTACTTCTTTCATGCATATTTGCTAATAGCCAGAGCGAAGATCTAGCTTGGTAAAGAATTGAGCCCCATATAGTTCATCACGCAGATCATCAACAACCGGAATAGGGAATTTGTCTTTGACATTGAGCTTCTTGAGGGCCCGAAAGTCCAGACACATGTGCCATTCCCCTTCTTTCTTTAGCACCATGACCACTGGTGATGAATAGGGAATGGTTCTAGGACGAATAACACCTGCTTCAAGGAGTTCCTTGATTATTTTTTCAATTTCATTCTTTTGGGTGAAAGGATATCGATATGGGCGCAAATTAGGCGGTTGGGCCACTGGGACCAAAGTGATGCTATGATCATGTTCCCCTCTAGAGGGTGGAAGCTCTTTAGGTTTGTCAAATACCTGCTGGTGGTAGTTTAAGACCTATTGCATCTTAGGATGAATATGAAGAGTAGTGGATTCTATGGCCTGGATGGTAGTAAACATGAGCGATGACTCCATGATGGCCCCTTTTCAACAACTTTTCCATTTGATGCGAGCTGATGATAGAAGGAGCACCAACCTAGAGTCCACATAGTTTATGAATGTGGTCATTCTACTTAAAGCTCATATATAACTCCTAGAAATCCATGTGATTGGGCCTAGTGCGCGGATCCATTCAACACCCAAGACAATGTCACAATCACCCATGTTTATGGAAAACATGTGTGTCTTTAGGTGGTAGCCTCCCATCTGAAGTTTAATATTTTCGCAACGGCCAACACATTTCATTGTCCCCCCATCAGCAATAAGGACTTGGAAATTAGAGTTTTCCCTTACAAAAAAATGAACAGCTTCGGTGACTGGCTTATGGATAAAGTTATGAGTGCTGCCACTATCAATCAATACTACTACATGGCAATGTTTAAGAAAGTCTCTGATTTTGAGAGTTTGGGGCGCAAAAATGCCTGCCAAAGCATGTAGCGAGATAACTGGTTCATTTGGCGTATCTGTGAGATCATCGTCTTGTTGGGTTTCCTCAACTTTGTCCTCTGGGCCCCCAAGGGGTGGGGCTTCCTTAGGTGAGCTGTGAGCAGTAACATCAATTTGAAAGAATTTTGGTTGCTTGCATTTATGCCTTGGGGAGTATTTGTCATCACATTAGTAGCACAATCCTTATTTTCTTATTTCATCAATTTCTGCTGGAGATACTTTTTGAACCTTAAGTGTTTGGGTAGGGCCTTGTGCTTGGGTGGAACACCCCTTGGCTATGAAATTTGGACAAGTAGACTAGGTAGCTAAGGCAAGTTCTACCTCGACAGCCTTTTTGCAAGCATCTATCCATGTAGGTGAGGGGTGCATCCATACATGTGCTTGGGTGGCTTCTATGAGACCACTGATGAAACACTCCAAGTAGAATTCATCTCCTAGACCTTCCATTCTGAAGGCCAATGTCTCAAAGGTTGCAATATAGTCTTTCACTGTGCTTGTTTGTCGAAGCTTAGTGAGACGACCCAAAAAATTAGATTCTCGGTCAAAGCGGTCACAAGGGGCTTTTGAGAACAACCACCAAATTATGTTCCTGGGATAACATTTCACATGCCACTGCCACTGTTGTCATCTTTCTTGGTCCAAGTAAAGGGCTCCCACACGTAGTTTAGTTTGATCATCACGAATATCATTTAGGGTGAAATATTGTTCCATTTGTTCTACCCATACTGTCGGATTAGAGCCATCAAATTTATACATGTCCAGCTTGGGTGGCTGAGGGTCGAAATGTTGGTGTTTTCCATGGAAGTGAATATGATGGCTAGATTCGCCTTCGAGACGTTCATCAATACTATGCGCCTCTTGATGATACCCCGTCATGCTCTTGGTGACTAGTTGAAGCGATTTTGAAATTTCTCCCAGTTGTTCCTTGAATGAATCAAACCTTGATTCAAGGCGCTCGATCTTCTCATTGGCCATGAATTGAGCTTTGGTTTCTACCATACACAAATCTCGGTCACTTGAAGTCACTCCGAGAAAATTTGGGACCGCCTGAAAAATGAGGCTAACCAGTGAATGGTACCACTACGATCAACTCCTCATCCTGAATCTTATGGGCTAAGTCTCTTGAAAGCCTCTCGGGGAGGAATCAAATTTATTTATTTATTTATTTTTACTCCGCATGGAGTTTTACGCCCTGCGGATCAATACTACAGTGGCCTAATTCCAGAAAACTTGATCCTATTCAATGTCCTACAAAAATCTGGCCCAAACTATAGCAGCAACAAGCTTCATTGCGCAGAGCATTAGATCTGCCTGTGAAGCCCCAACGATTGAATGTGAGTTGTACTGCGGCGGCAGAACCCCAGCGACTAAATGTGAGTTGTACTGTGGCAACAGAAAGCCAACTGGTGGATTTGAATGGTGTGGCGGCAACAAAACCCCAACTGCTAGATTTGAATTTCACTACGACGGTAGAACCTTGACTGGTGGATCTGATTGGAATGGTGGTGACATAACCCCAATTGGTGGATCTAATTTGGAAGATAAGATAATGGGCGATCTTCAGATAGTCGAGGGAACTATGGTCACAAAGGAGTGTCAGGTGCTATAGATCGCAATATACATAAGTGTCCAACAATAGTACTTGGCCGAATCTTTTAGGGCACTAACTAGGGAGGATCAACCATACCCTTAGCTGTACTATTCGACTACCCTATCATACACACGAGTAATATCCTTGAGTGATATTATCAGTGTATTGTAGCAGCAATATGGTCGAAGGATTATCTAAGGCGAGGCTTTAGGTAAGCCTTTGGGGCTTTCAATATACCTAGAGGGTACGTGGAAGTGCAGTCAGTGCATAGTTATTTCTAATGTGCTACTACTCAAAGGGGTACCCACAGGGGTTACAAGGGAGTCCAACCAGTGTGACCACCTCTTGTATTTCTTGCGTGCATGCCTCCCCAAATCCGTAGGTTTATGCCCTCAATGACAAATCCCGTGGTTTAAAGACACTGGAACACCTCTCTAGCCTAAAAATAATTTATGAAAAAATGGAGGTACTACGACCTTGGAAAGTGCTCTGATACCACTTGTTATGCTTTTGTCCTGTGAGAAATTCAGAATACCAAATATGCAAAGAAATACAACCCAAAACATAGAATAAAATGAGAAAAACAATAAGTATTTTATTATCCAAAGATAAAAGCAATGTTCACTTGCCTCTTCGATGGGGAAACCTCCAGCAGAGCAGAGCTCAATTACGAATTATGACTTGATGATGTTTCCCTTCTAACTACGACTATTTATAGCTAAATGAATGTCAACAACCTAATGACTAGTGGTCCTTTGCATAACATGAGTTAATAACTTTATTTATTAATTATGGCCCATTCGCAACTAACTGTGGTCCATTTTTTAAATGTGGGTTAACCACTTACAATTATTAATACGAGATTTATTGACTCTTTAACTAAATATGACTATGACTCGACCCTACTGGGTTTATTACGTAAATAAAGGGGATAGGGTTGGACACTAAAAACCACCCTGTCGGGCCGTCGGGGTGGTGGGTCGTTGGGCCACCGAGGTGGACGGGGGCTGGGGTGGGGTGGGGGCAACGACCGTTGGGCCACCGAGGTGGGGTAGGGGGGTGGTGCCCGGCCCCTGCCTACTTTGGCGCCCAACGACCCAGCCAGTGGCGAGCCGATTTCTGGGGTGGGGCGAGAGGGGACTGTATTTTTTAAATTTTTTATTTACTTTTTTTTTTTAATTGCTATGTTTTACAAAATTAATTATCATTTATCATTTTGTTTGTTAATTTAAGCTATTATTTTTTTTGTAATGTACTAATTTATATATGTGTCTTTTTTTGCAGGAAAATGGCATCAAAGAAGATTTATGTGAATCTTTCTGGACCAAAAACTATTAAAGGTGGATCCTCAAAAAACACTCTTGAATGAATCAAACTTGAGTTGATAGCTAAAAATATTTCAAGTGCCTCAAATGATAAGAAGACGATTTCATATTGGAAGAAATCAAAAGAAGTGAAACTTCCAGAAAATGTATGGTATGTGAAAGAAAGAGAAAGCGGAGATGTGCAAGTATATCTATATGTTGATATACCTAATGATAGTGGAATTTATGAGGTGCTGGGAAAGGTAATAGACATGTGTTCGGCACCGAACAATTAAATTGTTTATATACTTACGAAACTGCCTAAGTCACATGAAAGGATTAAATATCAATTATTATATTCATTGTATGACATGAGAGAGGTATCTACAAAGTTGTGTAAACAAATCATAAATAAGATTACGCAAAATATCGTAAGTATTGTTATTTATATTTGTGTTTTGCATTATTGTAATTGTCTCATTATATTTTTATAACTTAGCCTTGATCGACATATGATATTTTTTTTGACAGAATTTTGTTGAAAGTGTTTCAATTATGTTGGGAGGAATTCATTTCATAGAGCATGATATTATGAATGTTGTTCGCAGTTTCTACTCGGTGTTAGAAGAAAATATGGCAAACAAGAAAAATGTAGTAATTCATGATGCTACTAAACTACATCCAAGGGACCAGAAAAAATACCTCTAGTGGATAAATCTAGCAAAGGTAGACAAGTTAATCTTAAAGATGAGGAAGTTGAAACTGACACTGAAGAATATGTTTTCGTTACTGAGGATGACATTGGAACTGATGTTTGAAAGGAGAAGAGCTGTAAAATACCAAAAGTAACAACGCCCAAGAATAAATCTGTTCTAGTTAATGATGAGAATGTTATGCGGAAGAAAAGTAAAGTTGAACATTCGCAAGTAGTCATTACCAATAGTGAAGATCCTAGTGAAACTTCAAAAGAAAGTAGAGAAATCATTACACCAGGAGCTGATTTAGAGGATGGCATTATTAAAACAAAACAAAATTCCATTCAACAGAACTTGAGAAAGGGAAACTTAATTGAGGGTGGTTGTACATTTCAGCTTAATGTGAGACAAATCTATAAGGCAAGTGAAGGACAATGTAAATATCAAATCAGAAAGCCACACCACCTGCATGTTTACAACTTGAAAACATTGATGAGATACAATCCATATGCTCATGTGGTTAATTATGTGCTTTTGGTTGATCCAGTTCAAGTTCGCAACAAAGAAGCATTTTATAAGTCAAAATGCTTTGAATACAATTATTATGTGCTTGGGTGGAACCATTCTATAGAAGCTCAAAGACAATTGATGGAGGAATATCCCAATAAGCCACGTTTTGAAACAATGAAATGTATCATTTATGTTGGTTTATCAAATACGAAAGCAAAGTTAGTGGCATGGGATCATAATTCAGATAATGAATATAGGATGTCTATGAATTTCATCCAAAGGATTAGATTTATTCATATTGAATTTGAAGAAAAATGTGGTGGGGATAAGATAAATGTTAATGTAGATTTCTGAAAGGAATGTTGTATGGAAATAAGCTATCAAATGGAGGAGAAAATAAATTCAAAAGGTGACAAAGTAAACATTGATTTATTTAGAGGTATTGATCACATTTTCTAGTTGGCATTTAGAACTGGAGAGATATGGGAATTGATTAATGAGAGTTTTAGCATGTGGGAGAACATTGGCATTAAAACCAGAAGGCCAAAAGGTCTAAACCATTGATATGTAGCAACAGTAAATCAGGTCCTGAAATGAAGCAGCTTCCATAAGATATGACTATCACACCTTGGAGAGCATTGCAAGAAGTGAAGGATGAAAAACTTGTCAAAGCAATATTATATTGTGTGAGGTCAGGGGAATTATCATTGGAGGAAATGTCGAGGAATTTCAAAAGTAATTTTGTTGAATTATTTTACTTATTTCTAGATTATAATTTTCTTTTAAATATAACATATTGTTCTTGGTTGTATTTGTTATACATATAATTAAATTAACTTTTTTTACTTTATCTATATAGTCACAAAGTTTACATGAAAATACAATAACAAACAGTTAAATTGTTGAATAAATATAGTTGGGATGATGTTGTGTGCAACTATCCAGATTCAAGTTCTACATCAACGCTATTTATTATTATTATTATTATTTTTATCTTGCATTTAAAAAGGTATGTTGATTTATACCTTCATTTTTATTCATCTGTATACTATTTTTGTTTTATAGCTTATACATATATTTGTTTATTTTATTAAATATGAGGAAGGATGCAAATGGAGCACCAGATAGTTTCAGAATGCTTGTTGAAAAAATTAAGATTGAAAGACTGAAAAAGAAATGTCTTAGGAATGTTGAACTTGATCCAAATCTTACTCATTTCATTCGGAATGGGCTTGACACTATTCAATATCAAGTAATACAAGGCGACTTTGAAGACATTGCTAAACTCATACCTAAAAAGGATTATGCCGTAGTTATTGTAGATATTCCCCATGGTTTGAATATCCCAAACATTGACTATGATAGTGACCCTTATACCTATAAAGCTCTTAGTAAAGTGGTTACGAAATTTCTAGAAGTCACATCATCACCATTATGGAGATTTGTGACATTTCATTGAGACACACAATTGGCAATGTTATTGTCAAGCTTCAAGGGGAAAACAAACTCAAGGATGAAACTTACATGGTAAGACGTTGAAAATGTATATTTGATTAATGTTAAAAAATTCATTTATGTACAAGTTAATTAAACTTTTACTATTTCATGTTATATACAAAAGTCAAATCTTCTTAACCGTGAATATCAACCATTTATAAATAATTTTGAGTTCATCCATATTGATAGTTGGGCAAAAGAGGATAGATATATGTCTATGATTTTTAATCGGGTAGATGGAAAGAGTCATAGCCAAGTACTGGCTTATGATGTTGTTGTGAGAAAACTAACATATGAAGACAAAGAAGCAAAAGGAGAGATAGTTAACATTTATCAAAAAGCATAGTTGTTGATTAACTATCTTATAAACATATATTCAAATGCAGGAGATTGGGTTCTAGATTTATTTTCTGGCTCAGGTAAGTTTTATTATATGGAATTGAATTTCAATATCTTCTTTCTTAATTTATATGTCATTATACTAATTTACTTCATTATTTTTATTGTGCTTGATAATTAGGTACAACACTAACATGTTGACTTCAAAAAGGAATAAATTGCATTGCCATTGAAAAAGATCTAGTACAGTGCAATTTTATGCAGCAAATAATTAATGCTCTTCAATTTCTTCCAGATGCAATGCAAGAAATTGGGTTGAAGAAAGGGGATTTTAGTGAATCATGTGTGGCAAAAAAGGCAAAAGAACCTCAGCTACCATTACATGGAATGATTGGAAAGGAATACATTGGGAGATTCAAAGACATCAAAGATCCATTAGAAGAGGAAAATGAACAAAACGAAGCAGAAAATATTGTGGAAGAAGACAATGATGAAATTTAGAGGATGAGGAGTGTGAATTACGTGATATTGGCGATTAAATTTAAGTTATGCTTGGAAATCAAGCTCATTTTTTGTAACTATTAACTAGTTATACTTGTAATGTTTTGACTTCGACATTTTATGAGAAGAATAAGAATTCAATTAATGTTGTTATGTGTTCAATTTTTGTATTATGTGATTTTCACATTAGTTTTTATGTTAATCATATTTTTTTGAAAAAAAACAATGATTATTATTATTTTTTGATGTGAAATTCATAAAATAACTATATTTAACCATCTTTTGTTAAAATTTTCCTATAAAAATTGTGATTTTGACATGTCATTTGTAGCAAAAAATTATCAAAATGTGTAACTTTTTTTTAGTTATTTATGTTGAAAATGGTTATTTTTATGTCAATTGTTAAAAATGATTGTTTTTTAGAGACAATTATTTGATGTGCATTGAAAAATTAATTAACGATGTATAAATATGTAGAATATCAAAACTTTAAAATATCGACCGTCTTCTTTAAATGTGAAAACCAATAAAAACCTCACTACCATTTTTTTTTGTAGATAAAAACTAGAAAATATGAAGAAGAAGACCACTTCAAAATTGTTAAATTTAGAAAATAATTATTTACATTTCATACATTAGAAAATTTAAAGTAAAAAAATAGGTCTTTTAAAAAAATGACCTGATGCAGAATCACCACTTTTTAAAATCATCATGCAAATCACTAACATTCTAAAAAGTAATGTACATAAAAAAAATTTAAAGTGCAAAAAACTATGCTAAAAAAAAAATATGTATATTCTGCATCGCCCCTTTTCAAAATCGGGTCACTTTTTTGCTACCTCTACGAAACGGGTAATCGTATTAGTTCTCGTTTCAAAGTTTACATTGTTAAGATTATTACAAGAATCATATAGTCACATCTGTTTGGCTAGTCTTCATCAACATCCACATCCAATCTGAAATCTAGCAAACACTGCTCTTTCTTCACCACCTTATCTTCTTGTTGTCACTTCAACTCCATTTAAAATATAAATGCATCTGACCATCTTTGATGAAGTTTGTATAATTGACATTTTTTGATCTCCTGAAGGACAACCTCGATACTAGACAACCTTATGGAAAAAATCCCATCTATCAAAATGTAGCGAACTACACTTTAGATAGTTGTATAGGTGGGCTGTCTTGGCATTGAGTGTATCCAACAGTCAATTATGCAACTGACCTTTCTACACACATAAATCTCATAACATAACTTGTAACTAATGCTCTTGAAGCCTGAAGCACAACAAGACCCATCAGTATATAACAGATTCACACAGTACAATTAATGACATTCTCTCTCAGTACCAAAAAACTGTGAGAATGATTGGTTAATCATATTCCTCTATTTCGTTAATTGATTATGCACTTTACAAACGTAATGGAAAATTACACAAATATCACAAATATCACAACAACAAAATCAATAACCTTAAAACTATCCACTTTTATTAGAAGCACCATGGTATCTTTATCATCCATCACCATCACCCTCTGGACAAAGTTTTTGTCCCTAATATCTATAAGGGTTCTCAGGTACGAAAGGAATGCTAGCATCAAAACAAGAGCAGAAGAATCTAGGGAATTTGCATGATTATGTTCTCTGCAATATGTCGAAATGGATGTTGTGATGTAGTTTCAAAAATGGATTAAAGCCTTACCTGACCCAGAAGGATCCTGGAGGATTGATCCAAGCGGATCTTCAGAAAAGTACAGTGGCATGGTAAAAGGCTCAAAACTCAAAGTGGCAAAATTTGGATAAAATTAGCATCAGATTGAAGTGATCTTCATCCTGATTCCAATGGTGTGAACACCACTCAAATACGAGTCCAGATGAAGAAGTTAGAGCAAGTCAAAGTTCAAGTTTGACCTGTCTAAGTGGCAAAAGGAGATGACATGGCAAAGGTCCCAACGAATGGGGAAGTGCAAAGTGGCAGGCTACCACTAGGTCCCGCATATCACATATAAGGGAAAAACAGAGGTCACAGGTTAAGAATCGGCTCCCAACAGTGCCGATTTTTGATTGCGATATAGCATATCGCAAATCGAAGGTGGACGAGTATTACATAGTTGACCCTAGCGCAGACAGGTTGCGATGCGATCTAATCGCAATCACATATCTCAAGATGATAAGAATTGACCCCTGACGAAACCCAGTTGTGATGCGATTTATCACATATCGCAATCGTAGAAAATGGTTGGTGTTTGAGATACGGTTTCGACAGTAATCACTGATTGCGATTTGCAATAGATTGCCTGGATGCAATATTTTATTTCGCTTTATTTTATAGCCCATTAGGTCTTCTGAAACTATAGTGTATGGGTCATTGCACCGATGGTTCAAGCGCTGATTGCGATTTGCGTTGGGGACCACCGAATGCGATATGTGATATGTTGTGTCCTATAAGTCCGGCAGGTCCGTGTATTGCAGAAGTGCTTGTTGTATTGGCTTTGGACTATCCGCCGATAGTTGCAAGCATTGATAGACATGCCGCCAAGCCTTATGCGTAGTTAATGGGTTTTTCTATGTTTGAACAAGACTTCATCATTATTATAAGGTTGTTGCCACATATCCTTCTGGCCTGATTCTGCCTACCTAACTTGGTTAGTATGTTAAAAATGCCCGGGTTTTGAGGGATTCCACCATGCTTATATATATATATATATATATTTATTAATATAAATATGATATATATATATATCTATATTATATATATATATTATATATATATGATATCTATATTGTATATTATATATATATATATCTATATATATATATATCTATACATACATACATACATACATACATCTATATATATATATATGGTTGTTGTGTCAGAAAAGGAATGAAGGGAGTTAGTAGAATAGTTCAGAAGCACACATAAGTAGTAGACGTTGACTTTGGCAGCAGGTCGAACCTTGCCTTGAGCAGTAGGGAGGTTCCGAGAGGTTGAAAAAGTCCTGATTGATTTGAAAATGGGGCACTTAGGCTTCTTGTCTAACTTACAAGAACCTCTCCCACTTCCAAAACTTAAATATTCCCAAGTCACAAATGATTAGCCAATGCCGAATTAAATATGCTTGATGCTTATGTTTTTTTTAAACTATCTATGCGCTGTAAATTGATTTGCTTAAACTGATATAAAACATATAACAATGGAACAATGTAGCAAATCAACGTCACACATAAGACAACAAGTTTAATATGGAGTTCACCCAAAACTCTTGGGCTACGTCTCCTTGAGCTCTAGTTAACTCAAATAGGCTCTCTAGGATTATGGTCTAAGTTCTTTTAAAAGCTCCACACTCAACTGCACTGGTTTACACAGAACACAATGGGTTTAGAACACCATCTTATCCCCTGGCTCTGAAGCTCTCGGCTTTCTGGCTCTAAGCTCTGGCTCTGGCTCTCGGCTCTTGGCTCTGGCTCTGGCTCTAGCTCTGGCTCTGGCTCTTGGCTTTGGCTCTTGGCTCTGGCTTTGGCTCTGGCTCTGGCTCTTTGGCTCTGGCTTCTTTGGCTATGGATTTGGCTTTCTATAACTTTCAGCTCTCTAGCTTTTCACTTGACCTCCGAGTGACCCCAAAGGCTCCCTTAGATGCTCTGCGCAGTAGCTTTTTCACTCTCTTTCTTCTTCCTCGCAACTACTTGCTCTCAATTGAGCTCTCTGCCTCCTTTGAGGTACTTTTCCGGCTTTTCATCTACCCCAGCTGTTTCTCTGCGATTCATTATCCCTCTGCAGCTCTGCAGCTTCTCTACTCCTTGTCAGTTAGACTGGCCATCTGGCTCTGCGGCTCTGTGGCTTCAAAATGCATCATTTTCTGTAAAAATGCTTGCTTATAGCGTGGCATGATGATCAGGGGTGGTTACAGAGGTTTTGGGGCCTTCTCTTAGGCAAAAAATTAAAATTGAGAAAATCCCATTACACAGAGAATGTCTGCAAAATACACTATCGGGCGTGATTTTCAGACTTGAAATCTCATTCAATCGCCCCTAAAATCCCTATCAAGTCCGCCATTAGGCATTATATCGCATCACATTAACATATTGGGTGAGATCCCAAATACACAGGAAAACATTCAAAAACCCAACAAAATCCTTTTTTATCGGACTTCAAATTATATCGAAATCGCCCTAATATCGCATCAGTTCTGCCTTTGGTCACTATCGCAATCCCCATCGTCGATCTGGGTGATCTCCGATCCAATGGTCAATATGCGTCTTTGGGTGGCTTAAGGGTACGGAGGTTACTGGCCTGAAAAGGTGGTTTTCCTCTCTCCTCTGCTAGCCACGTGTCAACCAGTGTGTGGGATCGTGCGGAGCAAGCCCAATACTACTTTCTGCCTAAGGCCCGCCCAAAATCCCTCTTACAGAACTCAAACTTTATAAATCACACCTATGATTCCCCTTCAGGTCCAGCTTTATCGCTTCAAGCATATTTCCTTTGTATTTCAGTTTTTACACTGAAAAGCATTAATAAATAGAAAATTCCTTTTACTGAAACTCAAATTTTATGAATTGCGCTTATAAAATTCGTCGGGTCCGGCGATTGCCGATTTAATCCTAGCTGTCCATTCCTTTCCTAATTCAAAAACTGAGATTACACATCATGATTGCTATTGTATATCACATTTGGAATGGCCCGAGAGTTCTGTCCATAGCTAATGCTGATCCGTCGATCCGATCATCGACAATCGACATATCGCATAATCGCAATCGCCAAGTCCGGGGTCTTGATATCGCATACATGCCTGTCTTTGACCCGATACATCGGATCGGCTGATCGAGGTCTCTTCCACCTGCGCTTAAGTCCACCTCTTGGACCATCTCTGATGCGATTTCCATTTATAAGGGATTTTTTCCATTTTTAGGGGATTTTGCCTCTTTTTCCAAAGAACAAAGGGCATCTTCTTTCTGCGATAACTTCTGCATCCTAAGTCCAATTTAGCCCATTCAAGTTGCAGTAGATTCAGAAGGAAAATATCTTTGCAATGGGGCTATTTCCAGGAACATCCTTGGACTTTCATTTTCCTCTATGAGGAACACAATGACTTAGCAGTCTATCCAAAATCCATTTTGGATCACTGATTATCCAAATTGGGAGTTTGAATAGGTGTTTTTGCACTATTTTTTTCCAGGAGTTTAGTGGTAATGTTTGTTTTTGAAGCCGGGCTCTCGATTCTCTACCCATCCATAAGCTTGGAGGTATAAGGGTTGTAATTTCTCGTTACTTGTACTTTTATCTCTTTTATGCCACTAATTGAATGAAGGCCTCCCTACTATTGAGCGGGGCTCGGAGATGTAGTCCAACTTGGACGAAGTCTGTAATCAAATCATTGTGTCATGGTTTTTGTGTTCTTCTATTTATTTCTCCATTTTTCATGTGATTTTAAGTTCCATGGTTAATTAGCTCTGCTATATGTAATTCTGATGCATCTATAAGTAAATGATCTTGGATCAAGTTTGGTACTAGAGCAGGTCTTTGTAGATGCGAATTGCATGAGTTTATGCTAACCTGGAACAAGCTACAAAAAGGAGAAGGAACTCTCAAGTCCTTTGATCCTTAAGTAGGACTTGCACAACAAAGAAGAAACATGGCCAATGAAGAAGCTCATTGGGAAGAGGAACACAATTTCCATAAGGTATAGTACAATATGGTAGGAAAAGTGGAAAAGTCGTTCACGGAGTATGAGAAGGCACTTGGGCATGAGAAGAAAGATGCCAATGATCATGGATCAGCAAACCAGGAAGGTGGTGGAGAAGACCCTCCTCCCTCTCCTTCTTCTAGTGAAAGTTCTCATCACTCTCAGGGAAATTCCAAGCATACCTCTAAGAAACTGTTCTTTAAGTTAGACGTAAAGTTTGACCTGCCCATGTATAATGGATATGTAGTGCAAACAAACTCAATAATTGGATAAGATAGATAGAGGTTTACTACCGAATCCAACAAATCAAAGAAGATGAGGTGAAAGTCCAGTTAGCATCTCTTTAGCTGAGTTGCACTGCTCTCGTTTGGTGGGAGAGCAAATTGCAGAAGGGAAGCACGAAATCAGGAAACCTTCTGTATTCTTGGTCTCGTTTTATTTCTGCATTGAAAGACCAATTCTACCCTCTGGGTTATAAGAAAAAGGCACTTATGGAATGACAATATCTAAGGCAAGGTAAGGGTCATAATTTGCAAAGATTCACTGAAGAATTTCGGAAATAAGAACTGAATTTGGGCATCTCATTAGATGCACCCGAGACTATAACTAAGTATGTAGGTGCGCTACATAGTTACATCAGACACTCATTATTACTATTTGAGCCTACTACAATTGATGCGTCAAGCCTCAAGGCTATTCATCTTGAAATCTGAGGCAATAATGTTCAAGATGATCAAGCCAAGAAGACATCGTTCAAACTGTAGCATGACAAATTGCAGAAGAAAGGAAAAGGGAAGGATAAGAAGACCATCGCAGCCAAGGAAGAGGACGGAGAAACACTGTCTTGCATTCATTACAAGAAATATGGTCATGATGAGGACCATTGCTGGAAGCTGCATCCGAAGTTGATCCCGAAGAGATTCGGGGAAAGGGAAAGCAAAAGATAGTGGCAACAACGCAGGACCTTGGATCAAATTCCGACAATGAGACTTTTATCACAACCATGGGCACAAGAGGTACTCTTTCTATTAATGATAGTTCTGATTTAGTTGCAAGTAGTAGTTATTTGAATGAGCTTGTAAGTAATGAGCGAAAGAGAATTGATTTATTCCAAATTAGATTTTTCATAAAACATACAAAGGTGGAAACTCTATTTGATTCAGGTTCCCAAGAAAACCTAATCTTAGAGTCCTTAGTGAAAAATTTAGGCCTTGAAAGCAAGCCTCATCCGAGTCCATACCCACTTGGTTCAGTAAGTGATAAGGCCAAATTGTAGGTTACGAAGCAGTGTAGAGCTAGATTTGTTATTGCTTCTAAATTAGTTGATGAGGTAGAGTTAGATGTAGTGCTTTTGGACATTTGTGTAATCATCTTGGGAAGCCCATATCTATATGAAAAAAAGGTTGTTTTCTTTTGGCATGAAAACAAATACCACCTCACAAAGGATGGGGTAGAGTATATAGTTAGAGCTCATCATATAAAAGTTAATGCTAGACTTGTAAGCACATGACAAATTAAACGACTAGTTAATTCCAACAAAGGGTTCATGCTCATGATAGTGAGAGCGAAAGAGGCCGAGATGGTTGACGCTTTCAAAGGCTGTAATCCTGATCACAAGAGAGAATTATTTGAAATTGTTTGTGATTATTATGGATTGTTTCAGGAATCGAGAAGATTGCCCCCTAAACGGGAAATCCAACATGAGATCCATTTACAGCAGGATGCTCCTTTTCCGAATGTTGGCATGTACAGGATGGCTTCTATCGAGATGGAGGAGATCAAGAAACAGGTGTAGGAACTGTTAAATCAGGGAGTCATCTAACCAAGTTCTTATCCTTATGGCTCACCAATCGTGTTGGTTCCCTAGAAAGATGACACAGAGAATGTGCGCAGATTATAGGGCGCTGAATAATATCATGGTGAAGATATTAGATCAATTGAAAATTTTTGTTTATTTTAAAAATCTAGATTTGCGTAGTGGTTATCACCATGTTAGAATTGAAGAGAAGGACGTTTGGAAGACTGCGTTCAAAACCAAACAAGGGCTATTTGAATGGATGGTGATGCCATTCATATTATGCAACGGTCCAACCACGGTTATGAGGGTAATAAATGATTTATTTATGCCTTTTCTTGATCATTTTCTTATTGTATATCTAGACGATATTCTTGTGCACCGTAGGACATGGGATGAACATGTGTGTCATATAAAGAAAGTGCTTGATGTTCTGAAAAATGAAAAACTGTATTTGAAACTATTAAAGTGTGCATTTTGGAAGATTTCTCTAATTTATTTAGGCCACATTGTCGGTAATGTATAATTAAGGATAGATCCCTCTAAAGTTGAGGTGATTATGAATTGGCCTGAGCTCACAAATGTTACAGAGGTCTGAGTTTTCTGGGCACGGTACAACATTGGAGAAGGTTCAATGCAAACTTCTCTATTATCGTAGCCCCCTTGTACACCTTGACTAGTGTGAAGTAGGCCTTTTAGTGGGGAGGAAAAAAATAGAAATCCCTCGACACACTGAAAGAGAAGATCAGCATAACATCAGTGCTAGCCTTACCAGACCTTCAACAACCTTTTGAAATTGAAACAGATGCGAGTGGGTATGCCATGGGTGCTGTATTATTGCAACAAAGAAAGCCTATATGTTGCCATTCAAAGACTTTCTCTGAGGCTGTTGTGAATTATCCCACATATGACAGGGAGTTGTATGCCTTGGTCCAGAGTTTAAATAAGTGGAAACACTATCTGATCGAAAATGAGACCATCACCCATATGGATCATCAGCCCTTGCAGTATTTTCAGTCACAAACCAAGCTTCAGTAAGTCCGTCACTTCAAAAGGATGGGATTCCTCAAACAATTTCATTTTGTAATAAGATACAAGAAGGGTGCCAACAACAAAGTAGCAGATATGCTTTCTCGCCCTCCTATTTCTGCATCTGTAGTTTTGAAAAATGTTTCTTTGTCGTTACAAATTTATGTAGAACAATATGCTAACGATAGTGATTTTAAAGAGATATATGCAAAACTGACTCGTGGATCACAAGTAGACAATTATTACTTGCAGGGAAATATATTGTACAATCTTGGCAAATTGTGCATACACAGAGATGAAAGGGTTCATGTGATCCAAGAGGCTCATACCTCTCTAGTGTCTGGTCATTTTTGAATTGAGAAAAATTTATGTCATTTGTAGAGATTTTGTTTTTGGCCTCATATGAAAAACATTGTGACTCACTTTGTAAAGGGTTGTGTATTGTGTTCTATTTCCAATCCCTCAAATACAAAACTTGGGCTCTACACACCACTCCCTATTCCAAGTCGACCATGGGAAAGTGTATTCATAGTATTTGTAGGAGGTTTGCCTATATCTAGGAAAGGACACGACTATTTGTATGTCGTTGTGGATAGGTTTAGTAAAATGTGTATTTTAATGCCTTGTAAAAAGCAGGTCACTATTGAGCAGACTGCTTATCTTTTCTTTCAGCATGTTTGGGTACATTTTGGGTTGCCTGCATTTATTGTGTCTGATCGAGACTCTCACTTTCTTGGGGAGTTTTGGACCAACTTGTGGAGAATGATGGACACTAAGCTAAAAAGAAGTATGACATTTCATCCACATATCGATGGGCAGACAGAGGCTGTAAACCGTACTGTGGTACACTTGTTGCGAGGCTATTGTTGGCAAACATCCCGATTTATGGGATGAACAACTTCCTTGTGTGCAACATGCATACAATCGAGCAACAAATTCATCTACACATTGCTCACCCTTTGAGACATGTTTTGGCTATCTACCTAGAGATCCCTTGGACATGGTCTTTGGGAAAGAGGAGGATAGCAACAGACAAGATGATAGGGACAAAGCATAGAAGTTTATTTAGCAGATGCAGGTGATTCATCAGGAAATTGGAGAAGAGTCAAGCTCGGTATAAAGCTCAACATGATAAGCACTGAGTTGACCATTAGTTTCAAGTTGGGGACAAGGTATGGATCCACATCAGCAAGGATAGAATAAAGGGAGAAGGGAAGAAGTTGAGACCCATATGATATGGTCCCTTCACCATATTGGCAAATATTGGAGGCAATTCTTTTTGTCTTGACTTGCCTGCTTATATGCAAATGTACTCCAAAGTAAATGTTGAAAACTTGAAGCTTTATGAACCTCCATTGGTTATGGATATCGAGGAGGTTGCACAAATTCCTACAGTGGATGATTTTGCACTATATTATCTAGATAAGTTCTTCAAAGATATCATACTTGACCGATAAACCAAAAATTCACGATGAGGATAGGTGGAGTATATCCATGTTGGCTTCAAAGGAATGCATCTAAGTAAAGCTCGATGGATGGAGAAGGAAAAAGTGAGGGAGCAATTT
>APFE031025878.1:3567-35478 GCA_000404065.3 Pinus taeda
ACTGGTTCGAACACGATCTCGTGCTTCTCCTTTAAGAGGAGCTTTCCCAGAGCATATATGCAACAATTGGATTTCTCTCCTACCGCAAGATACAACTACTTGTTTGTTTTACTATCTTGGAGAGTGAAGTACTCCCTACTCCAAGACATTAGCCTAAGCTATGTTGGTGTAATAGAGCCCTAAAAATAAAAAGATTTCTAGATTAATTTTACTTTAAGCGTTATTTTTATTGGTTTTTGATTAAGTCAAGAGGTGCGGAGATGAAACTCGTGGTGTGAAGACTCGACTTAAAATCACTAAAAAGATGCACTTAAGATGATTGAACAATCTTTTCTCTTCAATGAACTTCTAGCTAGGAAAGAGTTTGAGAATGCAAATGCGTGTAAACACAAATCTTTTTTAACAAACAAATTTAAAGAAGAGTTTTTGTTCCAATGCACTCAAAACGAGACAATTAGTTATTTGCACAAGAATTTCCTTTTTTGTTCAAACGTTCAAATGCTACCAAAACAAACTTTTTCAAAAGAGATTAATCTATTTTTATAAAAACACTTAAAACTATGATTAAAGCAAATCTTAAGAAAACTAAAGCAAATTTTGAGAAAACTATGAACAAAGCAAATCTTAAGATCTACAAACTATAAAAAACTACTTGAAGTACAAGCTTACAAAATATTTTTGTCTTTTCAAGGATGTTTTACTTGGCAATAACCAAACCAAGGACCAATTTGTCCAGAATCACAAATCAGTCAAAAACAAGCAATCTTTTGTTTTTTTTTGTAAAAATGAAATCCAAACTTTTAACACAAGCTTTTCGAAATTTTGGAAAGAGAAAACTCAAGATGGATTCCTCAACAAGGGTTGATTTTAAAAATGGTCAGACTCATAAAAAGGCAATAAAAACCAAGGTAATCTGAGGCTTCTATGCTTCTAAGCTCTGAGCTACTACACGACCGAAATGAAAATCAAAACCGGCAACCAAAACTTCTAGGAATTTCACCTAAAACCCTAACACCAATGAAATTAGACCAAGGAAAGCTTTCAACAAGTCACATGCAGGTCTCGGCAGAGGATAACAATACCTAAACCAAAATAAAACTAATTAAAAGAGGAAAAATCAAGCTTTTCAAAAATTTTGCAGGGTCCGCGGGCTCAGAGTTTGCACAGGTGCGTGCCCGCTCTGTGTGCAAAGTAAAAGTGCGTAGAAGTATGCACTGTGATACAAGCACAGGGTGCGGACTTCTCCTAAAGTTATGAAAATCCAAAACAAACCTAGATCCACTAAATCCACCCAATTCCACACACAACAAGTCAAAAACAAAAACAAAAAGGCAAGTTTCTCAGGTCAAAGTGAAAACAAGGAAAACAATCAAGTCCCCAGCGGAGTCACCATTTTGTCACGCAGAATGAGTTGAGGTTGCAGACAAGATTGACCTTCCTAGTATCTACTGATATCTAGTGACAAGCAAGCCAATCAAAAACTATCTTTCTCTAAACATGCAAGTCAAACAAAGGCAAACAAGTGTTTTAGGCCTACCTTGGGTCCAATGCAAGTTTGTGGCAGCCTCGCTCCCTCGCTCCAAATGATCTTCCATGAAGTGTATTCTGCAAACACAAACAAGAAAACAATTAAATAGCACTTGAAAATCCAATACTATAAAACATATTCATCATAATGATCAAGGAGATTACGAAACAAACCACATAAGACAATTTGTTGAGAAAAATGAATCTGATTGTATTAATTCAAATAAAGAAGAACTTTACAACCTGTGCCTTGATGCTATACAAGCTCCTCCCAGGGTCTGACAAGAATTCTCCTCTACTTTGACAAGTTTCACTCACTTCCCAATGAAACCAAAAGGTATGTGATCTCTCCTCTCAAGTTTAACTAGGAAGTCCCAATTCCATCAGCATTTACCCTCAAAATGTTCAGCTTCTAACCTCCCTAGCAACTGACCTAATGGCTTAATTTATAGTGCAATGGAGGGAAGTTACTAGGTCCTCCTTCAAAGGGATAGCTCCTCCTATCAAGGGATTAGCTCCTTCTTTGTTGGGATGCATGAACCACTTTGGAGCGAACAATCCACGTCAAAATCCTTCTAGAAACATCTAGATTTAACCCAAAAGTGAGTTTTTTAGGATAAACTTGCGCCTTTTTGACTTTCACAGGGGTACGCACCCACCCCTTTACAGACAGAGCGTTCAGATACGTAGGTACTATGAAGAAAGGGTGCGGGTCAGCAGGTAAAAGTAGGAGAAAGTACGGAACTAGAGTAATATTGATTTTCAAAGTCTTTCTCTCTTTTGCAAAGCTTGACATGAAGAGCTAAGGTCTGAGACTTGCTTAGGAGGCTAGTATAAGTGATGATAGACCCATGCTGACTGCAAATAATCATGGTGATGATATTTTTGTGTAACAGAAACCATAGCTGATTCAACTAACAAGTCAAAAGGAACTCTTAAAGAATCGGCTTGTTCTTATCTTCACAGAATAGCAGCGCGAGCTAAAATCCTGCCATATACTAACGTAGTAAGATGGGTGGTAGAGAAAATTCTAGTCTCGGACAGAACATTTTGCACAATTGATGGGAGGATATTCGACTCATTCTAGCCTAAGGATCTCATGAAAATGTACCACTTACCTCAACTTGAGGAGCGATACAATAAGATGTTCCTAGAATTATTTTCCAAGGAAAATGACTTAGAGTCAGCCTCGATAAAGAAATGGAGGCATTTTCGGGAAAAACACATGCATGAGTCATCAAGTAAGTACTTTGTTGATTCATTGGCTTCCCCTTATTGCTATGTTGGAGCTATGATGTGTAGGATGTGGGGAATACATGATTCTGACAAATTCACTATAGAAATGGTCCCTCTAATGGAAGCTACAATCAATGGTTATGTGATGGATTGGGAAAAATTTTTGTCTGATAAACTAGCCACAACAATTTTAGAGTACAAAAAACATGCACATAAAACTTCCCGGACCATTCCCCCTTTCTATTACAGTGCATACATTATGGGTACTATTTGTTTCAATTCTGAATATCTCGAACTCGAATGGAGATGGACTCCCCAAGACCCAAATCCAGTCCATATTTACCACAAGCAGTTATGGAAGGAACATTAAAAAAATCATCCGTATAAAATTTGTAATGGTTTTATTTTACCTGTATATTATTCTATTTTTAATAAGCCTGCTCCCAGGATATCCCAGGAAGCAGAGACTGACTTGATAGCAGTAGGTAGTTGGTTCGGGGAGGAAAAATTTACCTATGTAAGGCTTTTTGGTAGCCTCACTAAACCCCATGTTCTCCACCTGTATGTGCCTGATAAATTTTTAGCTCGGGAATTGACATATCAAATTACAGTTGAAGGGACATCTAGAACCCCTAAGAATTCAAAGAAACACATGTGGCCTACATTTCCCTTACGATGTGGAAATTTCACTCTACATGACTATAAGCATGTCGAGAAAGAGACAGACAAGATTCAAATGTTGAATCTTGCCACAATTCCTTACAGGCAATATGATCCAAGACAGATTGCTTATAACATCACATCTCAAGCCAAACTTGTTGAATTTGATCATGAAGCTGATGACTTCGATGATTTATTCGCTTCAACTAAATCACTATTTTAGGTTAAAGGATTGGCTAGGATGAGGTATCAAGATGAAGGGCTAGAAATGTTTAATAGGCTTAGAGACCAAAGGTTGCAAACTCTACCTTTAGACCTATTAGCCACAACCCCAACAGTCCAGTCAAGCGAAACTGAACAACAAGCTGCCGATAAAACTCCTGCAGTGGAAAAAGTTCCTGAGAAAGAAAAAACACCAGAGTAGGAGCAAGAATGAGGAAAAGGCAGTGAATTTATTGATTCATACATTCATATTGATCCCAAAATACTCAAAGAGTGGCAACAGTTTGACTCAATCATCAACAATACTGAGATTTTGCAAGGATTTAGTACACCTGAAATGGCAACTGGTCAGAAGACAGCAATTAATACAGTTCCAACTGAAGGAACTAGCAGCCCACCCATGACTCAAAAAGATGTCGAAATGATTCCAGAGAACCCTTCCGATGAAATTGTTCTTCATGTAGAGGAAATACCACCCCTGGATGTCTTCTACAGCCCTAAGCATAGGACTGTAATAAAGAGACAAAGGAAGAAGAGAAAACTTGATCAATCTTCTCTTTTACCTGCACAAATGGAAATAACTAATGTGGTATGGAGAGAGAAAGTCAACCCTTCTAAAGATCTTACTAAACTCTCTCAATATGTAGGGGCATACACAGCAACTACTATGGACAAGGCATCAGAAGTCAGCAATTTGCCTTAATAAAAGGATCAAGCAATTGTCTCACTGGAGACATAGGTACATGAAAAGCAGCAGAGGATAGAGCAGCTAGAGTAGCAGTTAGTAGCACATAAGCAGTCAAACAACCAATTAAACGAGCAATTTCTCAAAGAGAAATAGAGGATAGATCAACATGCAATTCAGAATCAAAAGGAACTATCTCAAGCATTGAACAAGCTGAATTCAATAAATGAACAATTGAGAAAATCAAAAGAAGAACAAATCGCTCAACTGTCACTACAAATAGAAAGGTTCAAAGGATATACCCATGTGGAAGAATTCAAATTAGAGGCTCTCCAAATTATTAAAGCACTATCTAATCAGTTGACCTCGTTATGTCATAATATCTTCTTTCTCTACCCCTATGTGAAATTTCCTCATCTATGATTGATAAGTCAGTTGATGCAAGACAGAAATTGGAACAGGTAGATGAAACACTAACAGAGTTTCTCTCTTGGCAAGAAACCAAGGAATGACAAGCTACAAATCTACCCCAAATTATGGAATCACATAAGGAAATCATATTCCTAGAATGGAAATCTCAACTGATGAAAGAGGAAAGGGTGACTTCAAGATGCAGATCGACGACTAGTAATCTGCTTGAATTGATTAATGATACTCTTTACTTGTCAAATTTAATTTCATAATGTTCTCTAGGGAAACTTCCATCGGTGAAATCATTGGAGCAAACATGGAAACATGAGCTGGAAAAGAGGGAGAGATTGATCGCGAGCATTCAAACTTTAACATGGGAAACCTTTTGGTTCTTCTTTGTTAAACCACATAGTCAAAAGACAATGATGAAATGCCTAACTGATGCAATCGGTTACATGATTCCTAAAATTACTAATGCCACATATATTGCCCAGCTACATTCGCGTATGAGTCATCCTCCAAAACTGCAACCGATGCTCGCCATATGCCAGCTCAAGCCAAAAGATAGTAAACCGAAACAATGAACCATTCTTATCGACTACAAGCATGTCTATTACGGGGAGATTTTCATATATTTGTGATTTGGTTATGCCAGCTCACAACATTTTTATTTCATAGTTAGTTAATTTAGATAGTATTTATAGACCCTTTCATATTTTTAGAAAGGATCCTAAAATTTTGTATGAAGACTTGTATAGGGAGTTGCACTATTGTGCTTCCAATATATATTTTTTTATGAAACTAGACCTGAATTCCAAGTTTTAATGAAGATTACTTTTGTTTGATATGCACTATTGCTTCCTATAAAAGTATTTCCAAGTTAGAAACCAGGATCCAAATGCAATTCACATCGGAGGGGATTCAAACACATATGGTATTATTATCTATGTTTTGCTTAATTCTTTTATGTGATCTAGCATTCATTTATTTTGCTATTATTGATGTATGTATAAGCTCTTACAACAATGTCTTTTACTTATCGCTATTGAATGTTCAAGAGTTGTTATTTTTCATCTATATATGTGTCAATGATATATAAAGATCAGTGCAATAATGTTTTAATTATTACATTGTTCAAATACTTGAACAAAGTAATTATCATATGAATGAATATTTTTGTTTAAAAGTAGAGTCATCTACATGCCTACTTTTCAATAAGAACCATTAAAAATTGCACTAAGACAGAGACTTCCCGGGATAGATTAGTTAATTATATTATTGCATTTTAGAATAAATCTTTCACCATTTTCCATTAGATATTAGAAAATCAATCACATATTCATCCCATTTATAAATCATTAAGAAACTGGTCCCATTATATCTAGTCGGAGCCACCACACCAAACGAAAAAGGAGCTGCCTTTAAGGTCCGGACCGGGTGTTTTTCCCCGATGTTGATGCAACAATTTTCGAGGCATCAATAGATACTCATTTAGCTCATAGATCATCTTGTCATCCTCAATCTGATGGGAACTAAGATAGTAAACAAATGTTTATAAGGATATCTTCGTTGCTTTGTATTTGATAAACATACATAATGGGTCAAATGGTTCCCTCTGGCTGAATGGTGGTATAACACTTCCTTCGATACTGCAACAAAAATGACCCCATTTATGGCACTTTATGGATATCATCCACCATCCATCACATCATATTTAAGAGAAAATTCTAAGTTTCAAGCAGTGGAACATCACATCGAGCATCAACAACAAGTTCTCCAACTCTTAAAGGATAACCTCACGTTGGCGCAGAATAGAATAAAACAACAAGTAGGTCAACATCGCAGCAAAAGAAATTTTGATGTAGGTAACTAGGTATTAGTACGGATACAACCATATAAACAAATGTCCCACAAGCAAGCTAAGAAGGATAATAAATTATCACCAAAGTATTATGGTCCGTACGAGGTGTTACAAAAGATTGGTACTATGGCATACAAATTGGAGCTTCCTGTAGCTTCCTGAGTGCACCTAGTTTTCCATGTTTCATGTTTAAAGAAGGTTATAGGTGACAAGCTCCCAATTCAAACAATATTGCCAGAACTTGAAGAGGAAGGAAAAATCATATTGGAACCAGAAGCAGTCACAGAAACAAGAACTCGAAAACTACGAAATCGATCAATTTTGGAGTATCTCATCAAGTGGAAGAACTTGTCTGCTGAAGATTCCACATAGAAGGATGATAATTTTATACAGAAGCATCCAGAACTACTCAAGCATTGAGGACAACACTTTTCGGAAGGAGAGGGGCATGTTAGGCCCCTATAATACTAGTGATTCCCCCATTACTAATGTCATTGTATCCCTTATTGTTATTATTGTGCCCCTATTGTCCCCATATTGTTATTAGTATGCCCCATAGAAACCCACTATTTTTATTTTGTGCCCTTATGTTATTACTGCTATGTCAGCTTGATTATATTATGACCCCTTAAACTCCTATATATAGAAGGGAGGTTTAGTCATTTGAATCATCCAAGAATTGTTCATTTCTATAATGTAAAGGAGGTTGCCCCCTCGAAGAGGCTAAATTCAAAGGCGTTGATCTATATTTTTATCTTTTTATGAGCTGGTTTCCTAACATGTTAAAAAAATACCCTGATCACTGAGAATTTTCTTCGCAAAAAAAATGCCCTAAATAATACTAATTCCTCAAATTTCAATTCCAGATCTTTTTTTTTTAAGGGATCACTCCAAAATTCTCATAAGAAATACGCACCCCCTTTTTTTTAAATAAGGAGCCCTCCAATTAACAAAAAATCCAATATTTTTATTTTTAAATTAAACCTTTGAAAAAACTTCAATTAAAAAAAAAAAAGGATTGTCTGAGCAATGATTATTTCTTCACCACCATGGGGAGGAGGAGTAACATCAAAGCTCTCACTTGACGCTACCACAGTCACCAAGCTTCTCTCGGTCAATACACTTCCTCTGCGCAAATGACAGAGCACCCACAGTCTCCACGCGCAACCCCTTCAACATAGCAACTATTTGAAAGATAGGTCTAGCCAACATAGCCCATGCAGTGATGTTGGGCAAACTCCTCTCAGCCTCGCGGCCTTCCGAATGTTGTTGCAACCTACTCTTCCTTGTAGCTCTACTGGAATTGTATTGACCTCCACGCAGTAGCCAAATGGGAAAAGATAAAATCCCTCCATTCAAGGCCACCTTCATGGTCGTCGCCAGATTGGCTGTAGCTAAAGAGGATGGGGTCTTGGCATTCGATTTGGTGAAGAGATGGTAGAATTTAATATTCCTCCAAGGCTGAGGTCATATGGGCCTATGCCAACTGGGAGATTTTGCCTCCATGTAGCTATGCAATAAAACAAAAACATACAGACTTCTTCCTCCTTCTCAACACAGGCCTCCTACAGTGGTGAGAGCTCCTTTCACTCTCGCAGACTACACAATAGGCAGTTCCATTCACCATGCCCACCGGCTCCTTCACACAACAAGGCTGGGCTCCTCACGTGGCAAGGCTGAGGTGATCTCCCCCTTCTACAGGCAACCTCCTCAAAAGAAAATGTAGTCCATCATTTTCCACACAACTTCCAGGTACACGTAGCCTTTAAAAAAAAAATGTAGCTAGCACAATCGTCACAGCTATTTACCTCAGGTCTGTGACTAGTCGCTGAGGTACACCAAAATATTGTGACGATGCAACAAATTGAAAATGAGTGTAGTCTCCAAGAGTATCAGTGCGATTACTCTTCAGATCCCCACGATGAGATCGCGTTCCTCAACTTAGCGTGCAGGCTTCTCCTTCTTGTAGCTTTGATACCATATCAACAATTACACATGGAAGACATGAATTAGCAAACAATGCTAGAGGAACTCACAGGTGTAGATCACCAAGAGCTCCTACAAGAAAACACGCTGCTTAGGCTAGACACTAAACTCCCATAATAAATATGAAAAAGGTACTCCTTGATTGAAATGGTCAAGCAATTCTCTCAAGTATCATTTTCTACCTTTTCGGGCTTGAGAGACACAAACATATGAAAAGGGACCATGTGGAGTTTTCTTTTATGTGTCTTTTTCAAACTCTCTAAACATGAAAAAGATACCGAGTTACACCTTTGTTGGACACTTAAACTATTAAACAACATCAGATTTGTCATCATGACAAACATGAGCTTCTCCTTCCTAGGGCTCGTTAAACTTACTAGGTCAGATTCATCCGAAGGATGAACTTACAGTGCAAGCATATGCTATACCCTTCAAGCTTGCGATTAAAAAATAATTGGGGTACCTACCAGGAATTGTCGTGTAAAATTTGGAAATCTACCAGTTGTGTCAGCAGCTCACTCTTGAACATGACACTTTTTGCTTCATGTCGGGTTGGGGTAACCTCCTTTGTGTCGTTGACCTTCCTGGGTTGGGCTATTTATTTTTTTCCTTCCATTTGATCTCTGCCACGTCATCATGACCACTGATCCCATGGATCCAAAAGCTACGAAACTTCTAGTTGTGTCATTGATTTGTTCAAGAGTTGTCCTTCTCCAGTTACACTTACCTTTGTTTCTTTGTATTGCCCAAAATCATTTTTCATGGTTTCGTCTCATGTCGATGTTGTGGGAAACATTATGGCCCTCCTTTGACAAGGTCATTTCCATCGACTTCAGCTCATTATCCTAGAATTTGACTGAGAGACTCCCTTCCAACACCTTAGAGCTTGCATGCCCTAATGGCAAGTGCTTTACACTCAATGACAAGTTCACATCATTAGCTTTGGATCGAGTGATTTCACGGGTGTTCGAGTTCAGTTCCTCTATTCACATTCTGTGGATTGTGCTAATAGTACCTTGAGGACCATTGTCATTATTGGTGGTTTCTCTCACGCTTGTTAACAGTTTACATAATTGACTGGTAATCAAGCGACTTTCTAGCATGTTCGACATCAACACATCTATTCACATGTTAGAATTTGTACTTTGATCGGGTCATGTTGGAGTGCAAGACCCTGGACTCAGATCACAAAAGTCTAGGTTGGGAAGTCATGTGACATGGTTAAGTTAATATGCATGTCTCTTTCAGATGGATGGTTGTGACCATACCATGAGTTATCATATGTGATCCTTCTCATTATTAGATAGCTACGACAATACCTTGGTTTCATTATGATCCTTTTTGACGAATGGTTGCGCCCATGCCTGGATCTATTCACATTATCATTCTCTAGATGGTTGCTTCCATGCCACGATTCATGTATCATTTGAGAGAGTTCTAAGTTATGTATATGTATCTATACTTTCTTGCAGGTTTTTCGAGGGCAGACTACGGTTCCCTGCACTAATTCAAAAATAATTTCATCCCTCACTCTAGTTGGGCTTTCATGATTTAGGGAGCATCTATTACACAAAATTTTGTCACTATCTCTATACTCCTCATTCCTTGATCCTCTAGGACCTCTATAGTGGACACCACATGCTTTGTTTTTATGAAGAAACTCCCATTGTGTCCCTCTTCATGAGCAGATCAATTCCCTTTTACACGATTTCCCATGAAACTTCTATTTTTCCTAGTTTACAAGACCAGCACTAATGACCTTTGTCTCTCCCGCGCTGATGTGTAGATATTAGCACTATCCCCAGCACCGACTGGAGCGACTGAACTGTGTTATAATCGCACCAGTCCTATTATGGAAAGTTTTGTAAATTAAGAGTCGAAGCTTCCAGCTCTAGAGCTTCGTAATAGAAGTCTGGTAAATGGTTTGGTTGGATGGGGTCGAGGATGTCAGTTTGGGCTCCTTTCCGCTATAAATATGAAACTATCTCAAGGGATAAGACCTTCTCCCATTACAAGAGGATCCATCTCCCATCCATTCATCCTATATAAACCTCCCTTTTTCCCAAGCATAAGCTAGTGTTAAGTGTTAGTGTTGGAGTGTTGATGTTGGTGTGCTAGTGCTATTTTAGTTTGGAGTAAACAACAAGCTATCCATAGTTGTAGCTATCTAGTTGTGTGAGGGAGAAGTGTGATTTGGTTTGGAGTGAAGCCTAAAGGGAATATCCTTAAAACTATTGTTGATTGAGGCCATCATGGAATGCTAGTAGAAGTGTGTGGGAACCTGGTCTTGTCAAAGGTGAACTGCAACTTCAAGACAATGGTTGTAATATCTTCTTGATATCAATATATATGCAACTATCGATTGATTTCCTACATGATTTTTCATCTCACATATTCATGGATTAATGTTTCTTGACTTGTTAAGTAAGCTAAATTACAATTTGTCTATCATCACGGTTGTTGTTTACTTGTTTCAGGTGCTTGAAGAAGGAAGCAAGATATAGTTGGAGTGAGCGAGCAAGGACATCATCAAACGGGATAAGCGTACTAAGAGGTAGGCCCTCTTAATTGGTTATAACCTAAGGAAATATTCCATAGAATGTATTTTTTGTGGCTAGACCCATTATCAAGCTAGAGGAATTTATTTGTGTCTACACTTATAATTTTACTTCACTACACTTCATGTGTTATGTGTGAGATAGTTAGGCATGCCACCAATAATTGTCGTGAGCTTCCTCATCTCAAACCTTTGGTTCATGAAACATTCCCTAATTCAAAGATCCTTAAGGTCCAAGATATCTTACTGAGACCAACCAAGAACTCAAAGTGTTTCACACAAATCACCCTTGTGCCTTGTGCGATCATTATGGCCATCATTCCCGTTGTTTCCCTCATCTCGACAAATTTTTTGATTTCCTTCAAGCTCTTTGCAAGTACAAGGCCACTCGTAGTGGATAATCTACTCCTCTACCTGTGGATTCTAGTACCACTAGTACAACAAAACAGCAGGACTCTGGTCCCACAATCATGATCCCTCCCCCCCCTAATGTTGAGATGACAAAATCCACAGTCCATATCCTTTACCTATTGTCATCCTTGAGTTCCTATTTGGAAAACCTTTGTGAGGTTCCTGTGCATGCCAACATCGGTAGATTTTCCATCTAATAGCTAGTCGTCTACCAGTTCAGATGATGTGTATGTGAACCTTCTTTCTCAAGGTGATGCACCAAGTACTGCCACCGCATCATGTAGTAATTCTTCCTCCATCCCCCCACCTTCCATTTGGATGATGACATCATGGAAGCCATCGATACCCCTGATTATCATTGGGATGATATGCACCATAGAGCATACATCCTTCCATATTTTGATTCCACCACTTTAAGTACATCTAGTATGCCCATAGCATACTAGGGAGCACATAGGCCCCTACACTCCTTATCATCCTTTGGAGGATCTCGTTGTTAGAAAATTATATATTACAGAGAAATGGAAAACATAAGATATTGCATAAATATAAAAACAAAAAATGAATAAAACAAGGGACACAGATATATGTGGTTCACCCAGTTTAGGCTACGTCCACGGAGAAATAACCAGTTTGGTACCTCTCAAATACCTGAGAATCCACTTCATCGCCATCCAATGTTCTTTTCCTAGATTATTCATGTACCTGCTTAAAACTCCCACTGCATGTGCAATATCAGGCCTTGTGCAAACCATTGCATACATTAAGCTTCCAACTGCTGATGCATATGGAACTTTAGACATATGAGCCATTTCTTCCTGAGTCTTGGGACACGCCTCCTTACTTAATTTGAAATGGCTAGCCAAAGGTATACTAACTGGTTTTGCATTCTACATATTAAACCTTTTCAACACCTTTTCTATGTACTCACTTTGAGACAATGTTAATTTTCGATTCTTCATGTCTCTAGTTATTCGCATACCAAGGATTTGTTTTGCAGCACCCAAATCCTTCATTGCAAATGAGTTTTGCCAATTTCCTTTTGAGCACATTTATTTCTTGCATGTTAGAACCTGCAACAAGCATGTTCATCTACATACAATAACAATATAATATACTTCCATCATTTTTCCTTTTAAGATAAACACAATGGTCAGAGTGACATCTAGTATAACCTTGTTCAGACATAACCTGTCAAATTTTAGATACCACTGCTTGGAGCCTGTTTTAACCCATACAAGCTCTTCTTCAACCTGCACACTAGTTTCTCCTTCCCTTTTACCTCATATCCTTGTGGCTGCTGCATATATATCTCTTCCTCCAAATCCCCATGGAGAAAGGTTATCTTTACATCTAACTACTCAAGATGTAAACCTTCAGCAACTACTAGACTTAGAATAGTTCTGATTGAAGTCATTTTCACAACAGGAGAAAATATCTCATCAAAGTCTATACCCTTTTTCTGTACAAACCCTTTCACCACAAGTCTAGCTTTATACCTTTTTCTACCACCATCTTCTTCCTTCAACCTGTAAACTCATTTATTCTACAATGTTGTTTTGCCTACAGGAAACCTGAGTAAGTCCCAAGTCTGGTTATGTGCTAAGGAGCCCATCTCTTCTTTCATGGCCTGCTCCCACTTCTTCTTGGTTTCTACCTGCACTGCTTTTTCATAACATTTTGGTTCACCAAAATCACTCAGCAATACATAATATATGAAGGAGAGTATCATTCAGGGGGTCTACTTATCCTGGTAGATCTTCTAACACCACTTTCAGGTGTTTGAGGTTCTTGTTGTTGTTGTGGTTGTTATTCTAGTTGTTGATCATTATGATTTTCAGGCACCATCACTTTTCCTATGATATCGTCAAGCACTGTGTATTCTATGTTTTCTTTTTCCTGTTTCTTTTCCTGCAACTGATTCTTATACAAGACCTTTTCATTGAATATTACATATTTTCTCCTAATGATTTTGTGATTTTCATAATCATATAAGCAATAACCAAAACCATTAACACCATATCCAATAGAGGTAAATTTCTTTGATTTTGCCTCAAGATTTGTTATATTTTCTTTATTAATGTGGACCAAGGCTTCACAACCAAAAGTCTTTAAAAATGAGTAGTTTACCTTTTTACTTGTCCATGCCTCCTTTGGAATACCACCATCCAACGAACTTGAAGGCCCTCTATTTATTAGATAAACAGCAATGTTTACAGCATCCACCCAAAATTGTAAAGGCAGTCCTGCATGCAATCTCATGCACCTTGCATGCATCCTTTCTGACACACCATTTTCTTGTGGTGTTCCTGGAACTGTCTTCTCTTTGTGAATTCCATTCTCTGAACAGTACCTATCAAACTATTTTCTTCAATATTCACCTCCATTATCTGATCTGAGACACTTCAACCTTTCTCCTATCTCATTTTCAACTAAAGCTTTCCATTTCTTGAAAGTATCAAATACATCAGATTTATTTAGAATACAATAAATCCAGGTTTTTCTAGTTGCATCATCAATAAAAGTAACATAATAATGACAGCCACCAAGAGATGATACCTGAGCAGGTCCCTATACATATGTATGCACAAGCTCTAATTTTTCGATCTTCTTTTCTTTCCTAACTCTAAGGAATCTAACTCTCTTCTGTTTTCCATAAACACAATTTTCACAGAATTTTAAATCAACATGCTTCAGACCTGGCAACAAATTTCTTGAGTGAAGAATCAGCATCCCCTTCTCACTCATGTGCCCAAGCCTATGATGCCACAATGTCGTATCTTCTCCTGTAGAAGTTAAATCATTAACAGAATTAGAAATACCATTGCATAAATACAATGTACCAACCTTTCCTCCTTTCACTATTACCAGGGATCCTTTGGTGACCTTCCAGGTTTTATCTATGAAAGTAGTTACACAACCTTCACCTCCAAACTGCCCTGTTGAGATCAAATTTTTCTTCAAATCTGGAACATGCCTTACCTCCTTCAATAGCCATTGACTTCCATTCTGTTGTTTTATGAAAACTGTACCCATTCCAATGATTTTTATAGGGTTTATCATCACCCAATCAAACCTATCCAAAATCTCCTTGAACATAATCATGAAAATGTTTCTTATCAAGTGTGGCATGGAATGAGGCCCCTGAATCTACCACCCAAGCATCAATAATATTTTCTAATGAAAGAATCAAAGCATCTTGCAACACATCACCTGTTACATTCACTTCATGATTAGTTTCTTGTTGCGTGTCTCCTACTTTTCCCTTCCGAGACTTGAAATATTTCTTCAAGTGTCCTTTCTTCCCACAATTCCAGCACATTATCCCTGATCTGGACTTGGATCTACCTTTTCTTGACTTACTGTGATATCCTGGGCTCTTTCCTCGCTAAGGATTACACCGACAACATCATCAAACTTTAAAGTACTAGATCCAGAGACAGAGTTAGTAATGGCCATAACTAAGCCATTCCAACTTTTTGGCAATGAGCATAGAAATAACATAGCCCTAACTTCATCATAAAAATTTACCCCTACAGAACTTAACTGACTTGTAACTATTTTAAAATCATTTAAATGGTCTGCAATAGATCCACCTTCTGACATCTTCATATTAAATAAACACTTCATAAAAAATACCTTATTTGAGGGCGAGGGTTTTTCATATAGTTTGGCCAATGCTGACATTAAAACCTCTGTTGTTGTTTCCTTCGAAATATTAAACGCTACCGACGCCACTATGCACAGCCGTATTGTTCCAAGTTTCTTTATGTTGAGAATATCCCATTCTGTGTCTGTCATACTCGTCGGCTGCTTTGCCTTTCCGCTCAATGGTAGGTACAGGTCTCTCTGATACAGATAATATTCCATCTGCATCTTCCATAGCTAGTAGTTTTGGCTGTTGAATTTTTCGACCCTAAACCTACCATCTTCCCGCCATTGCTCCCACTCGAACCAGGAACCCTTCTCTCTTGCAAGTTTATCAACGAAATAGACCTTCGGCTCTAATACCAGTTGTTAGAAAATTATATATTATAAAGCAATGGAACACATAAAATATTGCAGAAATATAAACACATAAAATGCATAAAACAAGAGAGACACAGATATACGCAGTTCACCCAGTTTGGGCTACATCCATGGACAAACAACCAGTACTTCTTTTATTATATTATCCAACAAACTAAAGAGATACAACCTACAGTAGATCCGTTGTAAATCCCTCTTCTCTCTCAATCTCCTCTCTCTTCCTCACTTAGAATACAGATATACATAGATGCAACACAATTCCCTCATATATAGTGAGGGGTTGCCTTCTAGGGAAAAAAACCCTAAACTAAACATAACTTCTACAGTCAGATCATCCCCCCCCGCACCCCCCACGTGGAGGGGTGTGTAGTCTTCCTGGGGTATACATCCGGCTGAGACCTTGGGCTGCTCCAGGATCTTTTACAGTGACTAGCTTTCATATAATGTCTTCATCACAGATGACATTACAGTCGGGAGCCATGCACTTAATCCGCTTGCTTTATCCCTCGTTTATCTTAAAAAGAAAGTGCTTCGTCCAACACACATTGCAGAAAGTGTGACCACAATTCATCATTGTGGTGTCCTCTTCCTTCAAATCTTGCTCTACACAAACAATGCAGATGGTAACAAAGAGGGAATTTGTGGATTCCGGTCTAATAGAGACCCCCGCTTGGGAAAATAACCAGTCATTCCCCCTCTCTACAAATGCATCAAATAATCTTGCAAAATCCCAGCGATAATGAATCAAAAGTGTGCGGGCAAACTGTTATTTTACAACAAGGATATCCATTACCTTACGTAAATCCTCCCTCTGTGACAGCAATAAAGTTTGTTTTGAGATGAGCCTGATGTTGATGTTCTGTGCGCCGTCAGGGATGGAGGTAGCCGAAACATCTTCATTTTCCTCCACCAAATCCTCCTCATCGCCGCTCATCAAATCCTCTTCATCGCCGCTCATCAAATCCTCCGCCTCGCTGCTCATCATCCACTCTGCCATGACAAATCCTTCTCGATATTTATTTATCAGACAATGCTATTGGTGCTAGAAGCAAAGAGTAAGAAAAAAGTTGCTCTATATCAAGAAGGGCGATGAGAGCAGATGAAAAGATGCGATCGTAAATGGCCACAATGTTACCATTTATAAACATAAATATAACGGAGACTCTCTCAGCTGCACTCGATCGTGGGTTGACTTACAGGGCATTGCTTTAGACATAAGTAAAGTCTCGTGGTCCATGAAAACTATTTGTACCCCTTAGAATTTGGTAACTGTTTATACCTATGAAAACTGGACAGTATATATATATATATATATATATCCGTTTAGAATCCCATTTATAACTCCCACGAACCATTGTGATGTAACAAAAGATTTAAGCATTTACAACCATTAATGGTTAAAAGAGTAAGTTATTTTGAGTTTCGCATGAGGGTGTGCTGCTCTTTGGTAAGATATCAAATAGCTTAACCACATAAATATGAGTGGATTACTCAAACTTGCGAAGTTAATCATATAAAAAATCTAAGAAATTAATACATGGTTTGAATATTAATATTAATGTGAGCATTGAGATATGAAAATAGTTTTTTGTTCTATTTTTATATCACATTAATCTAATAAAATAGTTTTATTCCTTTTTATAAATAAGGAAATGTATTAATAGAATTTTACATGAATAAAATAATTTTATAATGGTTTTTTTTATGGTGTAGCATAAATTATATATGAAAAAACTTTTTTTTATAGGAATTTATTAAAATCTTACAATTAGCCATTGGTTAAGTTAGTTGTTGGACTAATTGAATTATGTAGATTAAACAATTTAAATTCAAACTTTTAAAAATATTTATCCAGTTTTGATTGAAATTAACCAGAAAAATAGTCCTGAAAAAGGCCATTTACTCTATAAATTAAACTACCTCGTTATTCATTAGTATAGTGATATAAATCTAATGTTTACTAAACATTGATACGTATCAAACCATGATATGTATCAAAACACCTACTTTATGGTACAGAAAGGCCATTTAGTCTATAAATTAGACTACCTCATTATTCATTAGTATAGTGATATAAATTTAATGTTTACTAAACATTGATAGGTATCAAACCATGATATGTATCAATACACCTACTTTATGGTACAAAAATGCCATTTAGTCTATAAATTAGACTACCTCATTATTCATTAGTATAGTGATATAAATTTAATGTTTACTAAACATTGATAGGTATCAAACCATGATATGTATCAAAACACCTACTTTATGGTACATCTCACATTGAAAAGATTAAAATAATAATAATAATAACAATAACAATTAATTGAACTATAATTTCATTTTAATTTATAATTATTGTCATTACATTTAGTTCAGCCTTGATTCATCTTAATTCTAGATCTACCAAGAATAGGGGTGAATATCCATTGTTAAGAATATTGTTATATTGTAGATCAATTTTTTATATGCGGAATAATTAAATTAAAAAATGGTTTGTCAATATTTTTTTAATTTATATGGTAAAATAGATCTTAATTTATAAATATTATTTATATGTTGTCAAGAGTTGCACATGGAAGACATGAATTGGCAAACAATGTTAGAGGAGCTCACAGGTGCGGATCACCAAGAGCTCCTACAAGTAAATACGCCACTTAGGCTTCACATTAAACTCCCATAATAAATAGATACACTTAGTTAGGTGCGGATCACCAGGAGCTCCTACAAGCAAATACCACACTTAGGCTTCACATTAAACTCCCATAATAAATAGATACACTTAGTTAGGGATAGTAAATCAAATCCCTGAATGATAGGAACTAAATGTCCAAAAAAAGCACAATCATAACTACGTAACAATAATTACCTAATCTTCATTAATTCTAACACCCCCCCTTAATGGAGAAAGGGTTCTTAAACACACCTAACATGTCCCTAAACAAATCAAACTTCAGTCTTCCCAGAGGCTTAGTAAATATATCAGCCATATTATCACAAGAATTACAATATTCAACACAAATCTCTTTAGAATGCACCTTCTCCTTGACAAAATGAAATTGAGTGTCTATGTGCTTAGTGTTCTTATGAAACAGAGGATTGTAGGCCAGTTTGATGGAACTTTGATTATCGCAATTGATAACTGTAGCTTCTATCTATTCTTCTCCTGCATCTTGGCTTCTCCTACATCTTGGAGAAGTTTGCACAGCTAAACTGCTTCACATGTTGCTGCACACATAGCTTGATATTTTGCTTCTGCTGAGGATAACGCTACAGTATGATGTTTCTTGTTGCACCAAGAGATGACCCCAAACACAATGCGAAAGGCATAACCTGTAATTGATCTTCTATCATCTAAATTTCCCGCCCAATCAGAGTCTGTATAACCTGTCAAACTAATATCAAATGAGTCAGAATACAAAATACCAAAGTCTAAAGTTCCTTGCAGATACCTCAGCACTCCTTTTGCTGCAATCCAATGGTTCTCATGAGCTCGAGTCATGAACTGACTCAAAACACTCACTGCATAAGCTAGATATGGTCTCGTCATAGTCAAATAGATAAGACTACCAACCAACTATCTCCACAATGTTGCATCTGCATATTTCAAACCATCATCCACCTGAAGTTTTCTATTCTGTTGTAAATGCACAAATGCATCCTTGCACTCATCCATTTTAAATTTAGTCAACAAACTCTTAGCATACTTACCCTAGAACAAGAAAGTTTGGTTTGAATCTCTCCAAACTTCTAGACCCAAACAATAATGCATTTCTCCAAGGTCCTTCATCTCAAATTTCTGTGATAAATGCTTCTTCATTTCTTCAATGAGATTGTCTACACTCCCTCTCATGATCAGATCATCTACATATAAAGAAATCAACACTATATGTCCCTCATCATTAAACACAATATACAAATTGGGATAATTTTTTCTCCGTTTATAACCATGCATGAGGAAAAAAGAATCAATTTTTTCGTACCAGGATCTATGAGCCTACTTTAAACCATATAAATCTTTCTTTAATCTACATACTAATTGCTCTTCTCCCTTCTTAACGAACCCCTCAAGCTGCACTAAGTATTCTTCTTCTTTTAAATCTCCATTTAAAAAAGAAGATTTAACATCTAATTGATGTATTTTCCAATGATGCTAAGTGGCTAAAGCAATAATTAGTCTAGTGGTATTTATTTTTGCAATAGGGGAAAATGTTTCCTCAAAATCAATACCTTCTTTCTGGGAAAACCCCATTGCAACCAACCTTGCTTTATGCTTATCAATAGACCCATCTACTTTAAATTTCAATTTAAATAACCATCTGCAACCTATGGGTTGTTTACCATGAGGAAGCTTTACTAGATCCCAAGTATTGTTCTTAATAATATATTCATATTCCTCCTTCATTTCTTCCTTCCATTCAAAACTCTTACTAGCTTCATAAAAATAAGAAGGTTCAGCAATGTTTAACATACCATTCATGAGCGCACAATCCCTATATCGAGCTCGTAACAGTTTCAGCTTGCTAGATCTCCTGAGCGATGGGGGTTCAACTATTCTGTTGTGTTCTTCTCTTTGTGAACTGAACTTGATTTCTTCCTCTTTGTCCTGCTACTGTTGTTGTTCGTGTTGTTGTTGCTGTTGTTGTTGTTGTTGCTATTGTTGATTGATCCCTGTTTTAATATCCTCATCTGAAAGTAAGGTTACATGCTATTCTTCATTTTTTTGAACAGGATTTCCATCATCAACCTGTTCAAGGAATACTATGTCTCTACTAACAAACACCTTGTGAGTAGAAGGATAAAACATTTTATAAGACTTATACTCACTACAGTATCCAATGAAGGTACATTTAATGGTCTTCGAATCCAATTTCTTCCTGTTCTCTTTGGGAACATGCGCAAAAGCTTTACAACCAAATACTCTAAGGTGACTTACTGCAAGCTTGAAGCCAAACAATGCTTCAAAATTGAGTTTTATAGTCAAGTCTTTTAGTGGGACTCCTATTCTTCAAATACACTGCAGTATTAATAGCTTCTACCCAAAAACCATTAGCTAGATTCTTACCTTTCAACATACTACAAGCACACTCCACCAGTGTTCTAGTTTTCCTCTCAGCTACTCCATTCTGTTGAGGAGTGTAAGGTGTTGTAAACTACTGCTCTATCCCATGCTCTTTGCAGTATTTGATGAAAACCCCTTTCTTGAATTCTCCACCTTGATCTGATCAAAGAATCCTGATGAACTTCCCTAGCTGCTTCTTAATCGTGTTTCTGAATTTCTTGAAATACTCAAAAGCATCATTCTTCTGTTTAAGAAAATATACCCATTTGAATCTTTTACAATCATCAACAAAGATTAAAAAGTAGTAGGCCCCACCTAATGATTTTGTCTGCATAGGGCCACATAAATCAGTGTGTACAAGTTTGAGTATATACCTCTGTTTCCTATCTTTAATAGGAGGAAATTCATCTCTACGTTGTTTACCAAATGCACATGCTTCATAATCAATATGAAACTTTTTCAAAACAGGAATACCATCTACTATACCTTTTTTCTGCAACAAAAGAAAGTCACTGAAATTGATGTGCCCAAGTTGCCGATGCCACAAATTTTTAGCAAACTTATCCAATGACATCAATGCTTGTTGTGGTGTACTTTTCACATCCATTTTGTAGAGTCCTCCTATGCAAATACATGTAGCAATAGGCTTCATCTGGTCCAACAAGTCTTTAATAATACAATGAGATTTAAAAAATTCTACCTTGAGATGTTGATTTGTAATCTTTGATACAAAAATCAGGTTCCTCTTAATACCAAGAACATACCACACATCAAATATATTCTAGATCTTTCCATCAAGTAGAGTAACAAGAACATCTCCATGTCCCTTGATCTCATACCCTCTATTATCTTCAAGGTATACTTTTACTCCAGTGTTTGATTCTCTACAATTTCTAAACCATTGATTTTTTCCTGTCATATGTGAGGAGGCTCCAGAATCTACGAACCAAATATCTGAGTCATCCTCCTCAGTAGCTAAAGTAGTCTCAGCCTTAGCCATAAACAATCTGACATCCTAATTCTGATCTACATCTGCATCAGCCAAATGACTTGCATGTCTTCACTGCTTGTACCTCTCCCCATATGCCTTTTTCTTATGGAAAAATTTAGCAATATGGCCTATCTTACCACAATAAAATCATTTAAAAGCAGAGTCATGTTTATACGAGTTCATACCTTGTGGTGTCCTTGTTCTTGATGCACTATCTCTCTTGTGATCAGCCACTCTTTCCCCTTCGGCTTAAACTTTGTCATCAATGCAAGATCTAAATTTTGAGGTTTGAGAGACAACCTCCATTCCTCTTCTTGTAGAAAAATCCCAGTGAGCTCTTCAAAGCCTGGAGGCTTTTCTCTTCAATTCAATCTGGTTATAAACATCTAAGAATCATCTGTCATTCCGTTCATGGTAATTATCACCAAATCATCATTTGCCACGGTTTGACCGATATTGGTTAGTTTATCTTTAACATACTTTATCCGGGATATGAATTAAGAAATAAACTCATTCTCATCCATCTTGATTGAGAGAATATTCTTCCTGAGGTACAAGGTTCAACTGGTGTTCTTGATCTCATACATCTCTTTGAGAATTGTCCAGATGTAATTCATTGTCTTGCAATCCCAAATGTGAGGGATGATGCAATCCTTGACTGATAACTTAAGTAGCACCTTTGCCTTCATCTCCCTTTTCTCCTAGTCTTGAATTTTTGTATTCGATCCACCAGTTGTAATAGTCGGCCTGACTTCATCACCAATGGCAATGCCATAGGCATTTTGTCCCTCAAGCAAAGTCTTGAGCTTAAATTTCCAATTTGTGTAATTGGAACTATCAAGCTTATTACTCTCATTAAGATAAGCTTCAGCGATTTGATTATTCATGTTCAATGAATAAAATCTTCAACAATTTAAGCAACCCTTAAATGTTATGTTAGGCCCCTATAATACTAGTGATTCCCCCATTACTATTGTCATTGTATCCCTTATTGTTATTATTGTGCCCCTCTTGTCCCCATATTGTTATTAGTATGCCCCTTAGAAACCCACTATTGTTATTTTTGTGCCCTTATGTTATTACTGTTATGTTGGGTTGATTAAATTATGACCCCTTAGACTCCTATATATAGAAGGGAGGTTTAGTCATTTGAATCATCCAAGAATTATTCATTTGTATAATTTAAAGGAGGTTGACCCCTTGAAGAGGCTGAATTCTAAGGCGTTGATCTATCTTTTTATCTTTTTGTGAGTTGGTTACGTAACATTTGGTACTAGAGCTTTGGATTCTAGGGTTTCGCTGCTCCAAATAGATCATTGTGGAATTTTGGCTATAAATTTTTTTATAATTAGTACAAGTTCGCTCTACTGAACTAGTTTATGATTAGGTCACTGTGGGAGATTTGGAATAACTCTTCCTTGGAGAATCCAATCTCGATCAGACTCACGGGGTTAGAAATAGGACTCAAAGGGCTATCACAAGATGGAATTTCAATTATTCAAGATCTGCGGTTACAGAGATATGATAGATTCAATATTGAGCTCTTACAAAGTGAAAAAAAAGTGTGTAGTTTTTAAATTTTGCATCATATTGGTTTGAAAAATTATTTTGAAGGAATTAAAAGGGAATAGTGAAGAATTATTAGCACTAATTAATTCCCCCAAGAAAGAAAATGGAAACACCTAGTAGGAAACCTAAAAGCTCTAGCATGACTTATGAAGAAGAGGAAGAAATGCAACATGATATATCAAAATTACAAGACCAAGTACAACAAATTTCATTCTCAGTAAAGGTAAACGAAGCCAAGATGAATGGTGTTGAAACTAATATGAATGGCATGCATGTTAAGATGGAAGCTAAGATGGATGGTATGGAAACTAAGATGAATGGCATGGATGCTAAGATGAATGGCATGGACGATAAGATGGAAGAATTAAAGATAAATTTGAATAAGTTTCTATAAGAAATGATCACTAATGGTGAAAGGGTAGTAAAGGAAACTCATGATGAGAACAAAAGAAATGTTAATCATGATTTCATATACTCTAATGTTGGATTGAAGACGCACCATGTTCCAAAAATTGATATGAGGAAGTTTGAGGGCAAGGATCCCGGAACATGGATACAACAGATGGAGCAATTTTTCGATCTCCATAATGTGCAAAACACACAAAAGGTACATATTGCAACTTTATATTTGGAACCAAATCAGTTTGTATGGTATTGATGGATTTTCTCTTGTAAACAAATTGTCACTTGCGCAATTTTTACTGAAGAAATGGTAGCACATTATGAGGATACAAAAATCAACACCTTTTTTAGCCAATTGATAAATCTCAAACAAAAGTTCAATTATGGAGCACATTGAGGACTTCCAAAAATTGAACATAAGGGTAAAAGATATTCTAGAGTAGCATAGGATTGATGTGTTCATAGGGACTTTAAAGGATAATATCCAACACGAGGTTCACCTTTGGGAACTTGATTCATTGGAAAAGGCATTCAGGTTAGTAAGGAAAATGGAAAGCAAAATTATGGCAACTAGGAAGCCTACCATGCACAACTATAAAGATGGAAGTGTTGTTGCCCCTAGCCTTCCACAACCTACAAGGTTGACACCACAACAATTATAAGAAAAAAGAGTAAAAGGGCTTTGTTACAGTTGTGATAGCAAGTACACTAAAGGTCATAAGTGTGCTGAGAAGAAATTATTCTACATAGATTGTGAAGAGGAAGAAGAAAAGGAACAAGAAATGTTAAAAGAAGAAGATATACTACATGAAAAAAAATAGATAAAGAAGAAATGAATCCAACGATATCTTGTAATGCATTGTTGGAATTACCACTCCTCAAACTATCAAGATAGAAGGTCATGTCAAGAAAAAAAAGGTAATAGTGTTGATTGATTCAGGAAGTACCCATAATTTTATCCATTGTAAGATAGCAAAGGAATTGAATTGCTTCCTATATCCAGCACCAGAGTGTCAAGTGATGGTTGTAATTGGAGGAACCATAAATTGCTCTGGAAAGTGCCATAATATCAAACTATCCATGGGAGAATATGTATTGAATAGCCCAATGCTTTCCATTCCAATGGGTGGTGCTGATGTTGTACTATGAGTCCAATGGCTACAATCCTTGGGTACAATGGCTTTTAATTTTCAAGAACTTTTCATGAAATTTTGTGCAGAAGGAAAGGAAGTTGAATTAAGGGGTATTACAGGGAAACTGGGAAAGATAATCAGCTCTAATGGTATGACAGAGCTTCTAAAAAAGGAACAACGAGGTGTAATTGCACAATTATGTTCGCTAGAGGTTCCCACATCGAAATCATCTATTCTCCAGATCTCCAAAAAGCCTTGGACAATCATTCCAAGGTATTTGAGACTCCCAAAGGTCTCCCACCTATTCGTGATCATGATCATGATATTCATTTGATTCCAAGTGTTCCTCCAAACATCAAGCTGTACAAATATCCCTATGCCCAAAAGAGTGAAATTAAATTTATGGTTGCAGAAATGCTAGAGGCTGGTATATATCAACCTAGTCAAAGTTCTTTATCTACTTCAATAGTATTGGTGCACAAGAAGGATGGATCATGGCGCATGTGTTCGGATTATAGGGAGCTCAACAAGCTCACTATTAAAGATAAATTTTCCATTCTTGTCATTGATGAATTATTGGATGAATTTCATGGATCAATTTACTTCACCAAGTTGGATCTTCGTTCAGGATATCATCAAATTAGAATGAAGATTGAAGACATTCCAAAAATAGAATTTAGAACTCATGAGGGTCATTATGAATTTTTGGTCATGCTTTTTGGCCTTACTAATGCACCTTCTACATTTTAAGGTTTGATGAATTCCATTTTCAAACCCTTCCTTAGAAAATTTGTCTTAGTATTTTTTGATGATATACTAATCTACGACAAGTCTCAGAAGGATCATGTCCAACATGTTGACATGGTGCTCAAACTATTGGAGGAGAAATAATTATATGCAAAAACCTCCAAATGTTTCTTTGGAGTACAAGAGGTGGAATATTTGGGTTTTTTATCTCATGAAGGTGTTAAGGTAGACTCTAGCAAAATTAAAACCTTTAAGGAATGGAAAATCCCCACATCCATAAAGCATTTATGAAGATTTCTCGGGTTGACATGGTATTATTGCAAGTTTGTTAAGAATTATGGGAGAATAGAAGCACCTCTAATAATATTATTGAAAAAAGATGCATTTTCATGGACTCCGGAAGCAATGAAGGCCTTTGAACATCTTAAAGAGGCAATGTGCCAAGCACCAATCTTAGCTAGACCGGACTTCACAAAAACCTTTATTATGGAATGTGATGCCTCTAAATGAAATTTGTACTGTTTTAATGCAAGAAGAAAGACCCATTGCTTTTGAAAGTCATCAAATCAAAGGAAAGTATTTACACAAAGCTATTTATGAGAAGGAAATGTTGGCAATACTACATGCACTTAACAAATGGTGACCCTACCTAATGGGAAGATACTTCAAGGTAAAAATAGATCATGATAGTCTTAAATACCTTTTAGAAAAAATATTATCTTTAGAAGAGTAGCAAAAATGGGTCACAAAGATGTTGGGTTATGTCTTTGAAATTATCTACAAAAAAGGGAAGCAAAATGTTGTGGTAGATGCACTCTCAAGAAAGGATGAGGATGTGGAAGCATTTCTTTGCGCCATTTCTATTATCCAACCAGATTGGATAAATGAAGCAACAGATGAATGGAAGAATGATGAGGAAGTGTGGGCACTCATTCAAAAGATACAACAATATCGTAGTACATCTGATACATTTATCTGGAAAAATGATTCATTATGGGACAAGGATCAGTTATACCTATGTAAGAATTCCCAACTCAAACAAAAGATTCTTAGGGAATTGCACACCTCTCCCTTAGGAGGGCACTCAGGATTTCTAAAAACCTACCACAGGGTTAAGACGATTTTTTTGGGGATAGCCTTAAATTGGATATTCAAAAGTTTGTGGCGGAATGTTTGGTTTTCCAAAAAAATAAAGTTGAAACAATTAAGACTCCAGGACTATTACAACCTTTATCCATTCCAAGCCAATATTGGGAGGAGGTTTCAATGGATTTTATCACAGGTTTACCCAAGTCCGAAGGAAAGAGTGTTATCATGGTGGTAGTAGACAAACTTACCAAGTATGCACACTTTTGTCCATTATCTCATCCATTTAAATCGAGTACAATTTATACTACATTTATGGAAACAATTCAAAAGCTACATGGAAATCCAAAGATTAAGTGACAAAGATCCCATTTTCACTGGAACTTTTTGGACAAAATTATTTTCTTGTATTGGTACTCAGTTAGCTCATAGCTCATCTTATCATCCTCAATCTGATGGGAAAACTGAGATAATGAACAAATGTTTGGAAGGATATCTTCGTTGCTTTGTATTTGATAAATAGACCCAATGGGTCAAATGGTTGCCTCTGGCTGAATGGTGGTATAACACTTCCTTCCATATTGCAACAAAAATGACCCCATTTATGGCACTTTATGGATATCATCCACCATCAATAACATCATATTTAAGATAAAATTTTAAGGTTCAAGCAGTGGAAGATCAAATCAAGCATCAGCAAGAAGTTCTCCAACTCTTAAAGAATAACCTCACCTTGGCACAGAATAGAATGAAACAACAGGTAGATCAACATTGCAGCGAAAGAATTTTTGAGGTAGGTGATTAGGTATTCCTATGACTACATACATATAAAAAAATGTCCCTCAAGCAAGCTAAGAAGGATAAAAAATTATCAACAAAGTATTATGGTCCGTACAAGGTGTTGCAAAAGATAGGTACTATGGCATACAAATTGGAGCTTCATGCAACTTCTCGAGTGCACCCAGTTTTCCATGTTTCATGCTTAAAGAAGGTTATAGGTGACAAGCTTCCAGTTCAGACAATATTGCCAGAACTTGAAGAGGAAGGAAAAATCATATTGGAACCTGAAGCAGTTAAAGAAATAAGAACCTGACAGCTACGAAATCAATCAATTTCAGAGTATCTCATTAAGTGGAAGAACTTACCCGTTGAAGATTCCACATGGGAGGATGAGAATTTTATACAGAAGCATCCAGAACTACTCAAGCATTGAGCAAAACACCTTTTTGAAGGAGAGGGGCATGTTAGGTCCCTATAATATTAATGATCCCCCCATTACTATTGTCATTGTATCCCTTATTGTTATTATTGTGCCCCTATTGTCCCCATATTGTTATTATTGTGCCCCATAGAATCCCTCTATTGTTATTTTTGTGCCTTTATATTATTGTTGTTAGGCTGGCTTGGTTATATTGTGATCCCGTAGACTCCCATATATAGAAAGGAGGTTTTGTCATTTGAATCATCCAAGAATATTTCATTTGTGTAATGTAAAGGAGGTTTCCCCCTCGAAGAGGCTTATTCCTAAGGCGTTTATCTATCTTTTCTATCTTTTTGTGAGTTGGTTTCATAATAGTTTACAACTGCTGGTTAACTTCCTTGGAAAATCCACCACAACTGGGAAACTTGTATTATTTGCATGCATGAGCTAATTATTAGCTGATTGATCTGTTAACTAGATGATCTCTAAGTTATCATGATGTCCCACTACTTAACTGATCACCAACTAGTTCTATTAACAATTAAAACTAGTCTAACTGATTACAACTGAAATTAACTCAACTTAGGCTCGTAAAATTTTGGAATCACTACATGCAACTGAACTTCATGCCCCTAACTCGAATTAACTGATCTAAATGAGTGACAAGAGCCATGTCACTTCAGTTAACTCCTCTAATTTGTCTGCTGAAGTGGAATTTCAAAAATTCTCAATTTTAATCAAGGAAAAATAAAATTGAGAATTTCTTGTTGCATTTTTCAACACTCCCTCCTAGCTGGAAAGAGATTATCAACCATCCCTATCCTACACCTATGGAATGTACTGCATGCAACACCTCTAACTGTTATTGTTGCTACTACAACATCTGCAATTGAGAAGCATCCAAAAACAATTGAATCAACTGTGTCTGCAACTGTCTACTGGGAAAGCTGTGCTTTCGTTGAATCTTCTACTGATCCTCCTACTCTTCTATCAACATTCCTCTGCACTCCTTAGTATCTGAATGAACTTGATCCTCCTGCTACTAAATATTGTGGCCTCCCATAGCAAGGTAATGATCCATGAGGAGAACGCGTCAATGGACCTTGCACAAATTTCTTCACCTCATGGAAAAAGGATCTACATTGCTCCACCTCACTCCTGGAAGTATAGCTGCATGTGCTCCCTTTGCACACTTGGCTCAAAATATTCCCCTACTAGAGGTATCTACTTTAGTTGATGTCTCCACACTCCCTCCTCTTTGCATCTCCAATTGTGGCTACTCCACAACTTCCTAAAGGCTACATGTTGAGAGGTTTAACATGCTCCCTCTCAACCACCATATCTCTAGTCTTTTCCTTTCTCCTTAAGGCTATGCATGGATATTCTACATCAAGTGAATATAGGATCTTGACTTGAACCCCGATATGCTTCACTTGTCCCATGGTTATGTGGAATGATTTCCCTTTGCTGAAGATCACATGATAACCACAATCTTCCAAAACTGCAATAGAGATGATATTTTTCTTTAGGCTTGGAATGAACATGACATACTTGAGTCGAAGAGGGGATCTTGACTCCCTTTAAAAGGTGACTGTACAAATCCTAGTCGTGCTATACATTTCATCATCCCCAAACTCAATATTCATAAGGAGATCTTTCTCCTCCATATCACTGAAAAAATATCTATGCCCAATCATGTGCAAAAAGGCACCAAAGTCTAAGTACCACACACTCCCCAACACAATTCTACCCATGCATGTGATAAGGGTGGAGTCAAGCTTGAACTATGAAGCCAAAGCTTCACCTGTTGATCCTCCTACAAACTCCTTCTTGTTAGACATTCTATGTGGACACCTTCTAGCATCGTGCCTGAATTCATGACAATTGAAGAATTTAATTTTTGAAAAGTCTTTCTTCTTTCCCTCTTGGTTGGATTTAGCCTCAACTTGGTACTTATTTCCCTTCACCTTCTTCCTTTGCTGACTAGAGTAAAGTCCTTTTCCTCTTCTTTGGATGAGGTTTTGTCTCTGGTATTCTGCCTTATTTCCTCTTGTACCGAATTAGACCATAAGCGTTCCCAATTTGGTAGCTTCTCCCTCATGTTCACCAAATCTTGGTAGCTATGCTAGCTATTGGGAAGGCTTAGAGGGGCTAGGCTTAGCAAGTCATATTATGGAATAGTAACAACAAACCCACCCAATTCATCATGAAATTGTGTGAACTTGCTCACATACTGTGGTATAGTGTCATTCTTTTGCATCTTGATACTTCAAAGTTTATCCTTGAGCGCCATATTCCTATGGTCACTACTATTCTTAAACAATTCTATCAGTTATTTAAACATCGTGAAAAAATCTTCTTTTCTGTGGAGATTCGAGAAAATATGACCCTGTACTCCCTCCAAGAGTATTCACCTCACCTTGGATACATCTTTCTTCCACTATGCAAGGTCCTGAAAATGAGCTGTTGGTGGTCTTGGAATATTTGACTTGACATATTCAAGCAATCCATTGTCATCCAATACTGCCTCCATGCAGTCCTTCCATGCAACAAAATTTGAGGTGCCTTCCAAGGCATACTCTAGCCTTAGTCCATTGAAGGCCATCTTATTAGCTCTGAAGAAATCCTACTCCACTGATCTTCAAATTCAAACATCTGAGAAAAAACTTCAAATTCCCTACTCTAATGTGAATCCAACTCCGATACCATGTAGAAATTATGGTGTATATTCACAATTGATCATGAAGTTTTAATAAAAATCACAAGACATAAACCTACTCTATTGCTTTGCGGAAGTCAATTCACAATTTAGAACAAAAATATTAGACATGCAATAAGAAATCACACACATGCAAATAATATTTTTCTCAGGGAAAGAAAACTTCTAAAAACCCCCAATGCTAGCTTGCATTAATATGATGAATAGAGATATATTACAATTTCTTTTCTCAACTGAGCACAACCTACAAGTGCATAACTTATCTCTCCGCTCACTAAGAAGCTTTGAACTATAGTTAGTCCATTTTTTCCTCTGCTTGAGCCCCTATTTACTAGTGCAATTCACAAGGAAATAGGCCCCTATTAATGAGAAATTTACTCCAAAATGATTGTGCGATTCCTGTGGGTTGATCACTTGACGTCATGCAACACCTGTACACTAAACTAGTTTACAATTGTTGGTTAACTGCCTTGGAAACTCCACCACAATGACACAACTCGTATTCTTTGCATGCATGAGATAATTATTAGATAATTGATTAGTTAACTAGATGATCCTTGAGTTAGGCTGATGTCCCACTACTTAACTGACCACCAACTAGTTCTATTAACTGTTTAACTAATTACGATTAGTTAAAGCTAGTTTAACTGATTACAATTAAAATTAAATCAACCTAGGCTTATAAAATTTAGGAATAACTACATGCAACTAAAATTCATGCCCTAACTTGAATTAGCTGACAAAAGCCATGTCACCTCATTTAACTCTTCTAAGTTGTCTACTGATGTGGTGTTATAGATCTAACCCAGAAATATATGAAAATATAAATAAACCCAAGAATAACAAGACCTGAATAGATAGAAATGCTTCTTTATTATCAAACCCTTAAGGTAGGGCAACACCATACATTCACTCCTTAAGGAAGGAGAACACTCCACAAGTCATATGCTTGTTCATACAATAATCCTTGACAATATTTCTTGACTTTGTCCATGTGGAGTCTCTAGCCTCTATATAGGCCTCATACATGCAATACCATGAATCATTACCATGGTTCCCTCATACCATCCACTAATACCATGGGCCCATTACATTATTACTAACTACTTGTGGTCCCTACATGATATGGGTTAACAACCTTATTTATTACTATGGCCCATCCCATTATTACATTATTACCTTGGGTACCTCCCTCGGTACCCCATATTACCCCCCCTAGGTATATAACATTCCCCCCCCCTTAGCATGTTTCGTCCCCGAAACATGGGAAGAACACAAATAATAAGATCTACTCAAAAGAGTAGTCCACTGATACCATGCACGTGCATCTAGCCATCAAAGAGAAAGGTGAACCCTCGATCTCGCTGGTGCCTCGCTCGCTTGAGATGGAAGTTGACCGTGGCCGCTCTTCTGTGT